>CAOKZL010001142.1:600000-766950 GCA_948472985.1 Iguana delicatissima | reverse complement strand
CTGTGCAATTCCTGCGACAGCGAGGGCTGCACACAGCAGGGATGAGGAATGTGTGGCTGATGGAAGTGGCCCCATTAGGAAGGCTACACCTTCTTCAGCCCTGAGCTGCAAGAAGGCCCTGACCTGACTCTTCCTTTGCTTCAGGAACAGAGCAGAGTCGAGCTGCCACTCAGGTCCCACCTCTGTGGCAGAGCTTTCAGAGCCAGTCCCCTTCCCAGAACGACAGATTTGGCTTGGCAGTAGGCCATTCCGTATTATAGGGAATGTACCTGCATTGTCTTTCCCTGTCAGGGGAAGCAGAGCCTGCAGATAGAGGGCAAGACCTTAAACTCTGGGTTACAGCAGCAGAAGGAGGAAGACTCGAGGAGAAAGGATGAGGATGAGGATGGGCTGGGTCAATAAGGCAGTAGATGACGGAGTATCTGCAAGAGTGGCTGGCAGTTACTCTTAAATTCCACGGCTTGCTTTGGGACTCAGTATGTGATAAATGTGATGAAGTTTGAAAAAGTGAGCTCTGTCACTCTTTCAGGACCTAACAGTTTGATGCTGATTCCTTTCTCTGTCCAGCTAGTACCCAACTTTTTCAGCTGGTGGTGGTTGTGTGTACATGTGTTTAAACAGTCATTTCCATGGATGCAGCTGATGGTATTTCTTTGGGGATTTTTCATTTACCTGTTTGTCTTTGCATTGTTTTGAAAATAAACATATAACAGCCTGCAGGGAGATCTTGTGTGTGTCAAAAGTAGGTCTTCTGGTATTCATTGAGTTTTACTTGAAGGAAAGAACACATAGGACTGCCTCTGTATCTGATCTGTCCCAGGCTATGGTAAAAACAAGGATATAATTTCCATTAATAATCCATTTTTTGTTAATCTTTTTGTCCTGACAGTCTTCTGTGGGTGAGAGCCTTCAGCGAGAAGCCTTGAAAAAGCAAGCCATGAAACAAGTAAGTTGCCAGCGAGCGTGTTTGCGTAAAAGCGCACCTTGCACTCTGATCTCTTGAAGGCTGAGCCATTAGGTTTGTATACTCATTATCATTATTGTATTTTGATGTATGTGGCAATTTGCCTTGAAAAAGGAACAGCAGCAGACACGAAACAAGAACCCAAATTAGAAGAGGCAAAACCTATTTTTCGACTCAGCTGCACTGTAGCTATGCTGGGGTCTTGCAAATGTCTCTGAGAGCCAGTTGTAATGGCTCTACTTTTTAGCAGCAGAGATTACATTTTTGGAAAGGGCATTGTAGAATCCTCATGTCTTTTAATAGGATACCAGTGTAATGTGTATAGATGAGCAGGCTGATGTCTCGGTACATTATTATGGGATCATTTAGTTTGATTTATGCCATATAGTTGCAGGCTAGTTTTGTCCTCTTGGAGTCGAGGTCTGGAGCTGACCATCTTTCATAATAAATTTGGCATAATCTGTATTAGAGTTTGAAGTGTTGAGTTTCTGTGATTTTATTTACGTAATAAGATTGTTCCACTTTTAGAGAAGTCTGTTTTCTTTGGGCTTCTTTTAGCTATGCCTGTATTGTTGAGGAAAAACAATCTACTGCAGAGTGGTGCAGTGGGTTGCCAAAGATCTACTCATAGTTTACAAAATGTCATAAAACGTGGAGACTAATTTAGCACCCACACTGTTAAAAAGCCTCCAAGAGAGAAGCAGACTCCTTCTTTGACATCAGATGCAGGAGAATATTTGCTCAATGAATTCCGTTACACAACTTTTGTTTTGGAATGGTAGCGTAAGACTGTGACAAAGCAAAGAGAGTTCTGGCAAAACCCATCTAGTATTTACCATTGCCCCGTACGCGATTAAACTGGGATTGAAGGAAAACAGATGCAGAGTAAAGAAAATGCCTGTAAAAGGAAAATTTGCCTTTAGGTTACAAATGCTGGAGATTGTGATACATGGTTGTGAGAGATAACAGTGCTGTAGCTGCCATCCAGTAGCAGCACACCGCCTTTGGTTCTTGTGGAAAAGGGGCTGATGATCACCTGTTCCTTCTCCCAAACGACCCAGTGTGTCAGGGCAGCATGTTAGAATTAACTTGAACTCTGCCTGGGGACTGCTGTTGAAGAAAGAGAAATGCTACAGATTTTGTCTGTGCAGGGATGGAGAAAAGCCCCAAATCCTCAGGGTCCCAATAGTACCAGTTGTTTCTCGTTGGCCAGTGCAGCACTTTGGCAAGCTTCCCAGGTGTGTTCTCACCTGGAGTCAGAGAAGAAGGTCTTGAATCCTTTAACAAGGGAGGTGTGCTGTGTTTTGAGTCAGCAAATGCAGTGCAGCACTGTGGGGCCTGCCATTTTGGCACAGAAAGGATAGGGCAAGCCTCCAGAGTGGGAACCTGGAAGAATGGGGGGTGGTAGGAGAGGGAGTTCCAGTCAGAGGGACCAGGCAGTTGGCGGTCAAGAGGAGAAGGCTTCGCTTACGTAGAGATCTGTAAGACTGCACTAGCTCCCTAAACATTTTTCTTAATAAAATGCTCTTTGTTTGTAGCTTCTGTCTTCCTTGAGAAAATTGTAAGATATGACTTAGGTTCCTGGAAGGCTCTAATGAAAATGTCACAATTTTTTTTCTTTCCTTCCCTCACACTTTCCTTTACAGACCAAGCTGGAGATCCAGAGGGCACTAGCTGAGGACTCCTCGGTGTACGAATATGACAACATTTATGAGGACATACAGCAAAAAAAGGCAGAAAGTCAGGCCAGCACCCTGGCAGGGAAAGGGGAAAAAAAGGTCCATACCTGGAAATGAGTATGATGTCTGTCTTTGCCTCTCTGCGCTTGCAGGGGAGGGTTGGGCCATGAAAACCTGCAGCTGAGGGTGGCGGGAGTACAGATGTGGGGCCATCAAGGGGAACGCCTTATCCCGAGTGAATCTAAGGTCAGCTCTCGCTGCTTGTAACACATCATGGAAAATTCAGGTGGGAGAGAGCTGCTGCTGCTATTTGTCACTCAAATGACAATCTTATTCTTCCCAATTGTATAATCTTTGTTGAGTTCACCCTCACAACAGCCGTGTGGGATGGGTCAGTGATAAGGAACTGAGAATGGGAGGTAAAGTAGGTTGCTGAAGACCAAACGGTGCACCTGCGGCAGAGGTGGGACTTGCACTTAGGTCTTGTAGATCTGTGTGTAAATTCAGGGGGTCACAATGGCCTCTTCTGCAGTTTTTTTTTAAACGAGCTGAAAAAAAAAGACTTGTTATCTTCCCATAAACCTGTAGATGTGCTCCCCAGTTTTCATTCACTCTGTGGAAATGAGACACACTCGCAGACCATAATGTTGCTTCTGGAAAGGCCGAGAAAGCAGGAAGATACAATTTCAGCTTTTCTGGAAAGTAACAGGGAATCTTCAAAGGGCCACAATAACATCATAGTCAAGGCACGTCTGGTGGCAAACGCAGGCTTTGGCCGGCTGTTGAGGCCAGACAGAATTTGTCAGTGCCCACTTAAGTCTTGCCTGAACACCAGTGGAGCTGTGGCCAGATTATCCCATGGTATTCTTGGTGTATAGAGAGCCACCATGCTTTGAGCATTGGACTGCAACTCTGGTTCGATTCCTCACTCAGCTGTGGAAACCCATTGGGTGACCTCACTCTCAGCCCCCAGAGATGCCATAATATGTTTGTCTTAGCGTCGCCATGAGTCAAAAGACATCTTGAAGGCACGCAACAGTTCTTGGTGTTCTTGGCCCTCTTAATCCCTTTCCTTTTCTTTGTTCCTGTTGGTCGGTGCAGCCCAAGTACATCCAAAACATACTCAAGGCAGCTGAGCTGAGGAAGAAGGAACAGGAGAGGAGGATGGAAAAGAAAATTCAAAAGGAACGTGAAATGGAAGGGGATGCCTTTGATGACAAAGAAGCCTTCGTGACATCAGCCTATAAGAAGAAGCTGCAGGAAAGAGCTGAAGAGGAAGAAAGGGAGAAAAAGGAGGCGGCCATCGAAGGTGAGAAAGGAGGCGAACCTGGGGGCAGGGGGCAGACAGAGCACCGTTCGTCTCCTGAGCGTGTTGTCGGCTGGATGGTCAGGCTGCAAAGCCCCATGAGCCAAAATGTGGAAATTCTCTGGAAGCTGGTGGTGCTCCTTTGTATTCAGTGTTCCCTGGAGGAGGAGATGGCAAGAGGGGAAATCTTTCCGATTTGTTTCTGGCCTTATTCCATTGCCTCAAGATGGGTTTTTGTGCCTCCTGTGAGGTGGTCTTAACAGAGAGAAAAAGAGAGGTATAGCCTCACAGCAGATTTGGAAACATGTACCAAGATTTTTCATTTCGAAGTAACCAGAGAAGTTACTTTGCAGTACTGGCATCACCCCTCTTCTTGCACAGTACAAGAGTTGTATGTTTATAACAAAACAAAAAAAATCCAGTCTTTTTCACTGCTTATATAGGTCCAGAAATGCCCCTCAAATTTCTGAAGTGGCCCCTTGAAAGCAGCCCCGTTTTGTTGATGTGATGGGTAGTAAATAGCTATAAAAGCCATTTTGCTTCTCTGTACCTCCCTGTCCCCAGTAATTTTCTAAAAACGCTGTGCCCTCCTGTGATTTGAACCATAGACGCGGTTCCTGTTATTTCCAGATAATTGTTTTTATTATTAATTTACTCCAAGAAATTTGGGTACAGAAATGTAACAGCAGCAGTATGGAGGTGCCTCTGGAAATAGTGGAAATCATGCAGGAAATAACCTGCGGGGCATATTTAGACACCCAGTTTTTAGTCAGTGAGATAGTGTGGGTGTCACATTTTGGAAGTGGTGATAGGCTGTGAATTCCTGGCTTCAAGTGCGTCCTGAACTAGTTTTGCCCCTTAACAGTTTCTTTTTTCTTTTCTTTCTCTCAGCCTGCCTGGATGTGACCAAGCAGAAGGATCTCAGTGGGTTCTATAGGCACCTCCTGAACCAGACAGTGGGGGAAGAGGAGATGCCTAAATGCAGCCTTCGTGAAGCCAGGTAAACTAGAAATGTGTGGGGAAAGGGAGTGGGAGTGCCTCACCAACCTGTACGAGTCAGTGATTTGAGTTCCCGGGTTTTGGTGTTTTTTGATGAAAACTTCAGATTGCCAGGGCAAGGAATTCCACTGACAACAAATCTGTGTGTGTGTGTGTGTGTTCTGTCCTTTAAAATGTCTGCTTTCTTATTTTTAGCCACCAAAAACTTAAAAGCATTGAAACAGTCCTGGTTGGACTGGACTCGGATAGCTTGCAATGTACTCCCAGGTGTTTACTTCTCCTTCATTTTTACCATCTGTGTTACCTCAGTTGAAGATGAATGTGATGAATTTGCAGAAAAAAAACTATTTGTAAGACTGTACTCAATGGCAAATACTGCTGAAGCTTACCTCAATGGGGTGTTTTCTGGTTGTTAGACCACAGTTCCCATTATCCTCAGCCAGCATGAAAGCGATGGTCATCTCTGTTGTTTGTCTCTAGCTACTGGAATTCATGATACATCCTCCTTGAGCGTGAGAATTCCATGTAATTGTTAGGATTAATGAAGTCATGGACGTGCATTTTTCTGCTCATTACAGCCCTATAATAAAATGTGATTTTTTTTACACATGGCAGGGGGAGCTTTGGAAAGTAGGATAGGATTTGACGTTATTCTGAGTGTGCACTTGTTTTGTTTCTTTAAAAATGAACATCACATTCCAGGTTAAAGGAGGACAAATCGACTGAGAATCCCAGTGACTCCAGAAATATGAGCGAAAGCCGAAATGGGAGGACAAGAACGGCAAAGGGGGAAGATAACCCAGATGCAGACAGCGACCTGGAAATTGATACCAGCGATGAAGAGAACAGTGCTAAAGCAGACAGAGACAGCAGAGCAAGGGATAGAAAGGAGACCAGACAAGGCCACTCGGAAGGCAGCGGCCGGGAGGGGTCCAAGCATCGCAAGAGTCGAAGGGACTCAAGGTCATCCAGCGAGGAGAGGAGCCGTCACTCAAAGGCGCCTGTGGGTCACCAAGAGAGAGAGGACGGAGGCAGAAGGGAGAAAAGCAGGGAACGAGACCGTGAGAGAAGGCACAGAGACCGAGGAAAAGAGGAGCTGCAGGACAATCACCAGAGAAGACAGGAGGAAAGGGAGGACAGGCAGAGGCGGAAGGACAGAAAGGAGAGGGATGATTATGACAGAGAGATGAAGAAACGGAGGGACAGGGAGGAAAAATATGCCGAGTGGGAGCAGCAAGTGAAAGAAAGGGACGCCGGGCACAAAGACCGACGGGAGCAGAGGGAAGGAGACCAAGGGGCGAGGGGAGGCAGGGAGGAGAAGCAGCGGCGGGAGAGGAACAGCAGGAGCCCTGGGTCTTTAGTTAGAGACGACCGTCAGGGCCAGGAAGGCAACAAAGGGAAAAACGAGGATCACCCGGCCGACTCAGAGAGGCCACCAGAGCCAAAACACCAGAGTGCAGGGGAGGCGGCGGAGCAGACGGAGAAGCCTCCTCCGGAGCAGCAGAGCAAGTTTGCCAAGCGCAGCAACCAGGAGACGGTCATGTCAGCCAGGGACCGCTACCTGGCTCGTCAGATGGCGCGGGCGGGCACCAAGGCTTACGTAGAGAAAGAGGAGGATTAGGGTTCTTTTCAGGGAAAGTGACACCCCAGGAGGTGGCACATGCTCGCTGGTGAGAGCAGACGGGCCTGAGGGGACTGGACCCTGGATGGCCTTGCAAGGGAAGCCTTGGAAACAAGTAGGGAGAGCTCTGACCGTCCAGCACGGGTAGGTAAGTCAGTGTGCACCTGTTTGCCCTGCCCTCCTGCACACAGGCCTCTTATACTCTGTTCCGGATCAAAAGAGAATGCAGTAGGCCTGCCTTGACGGATGAGATCCTGAGCCCCACAGTCTATGCATAAATATCCTTTGTGGACGATTCCTCAAGATCCTACAGCCCAGCCAAGAAAGAGAAACGAGCATGAAGACTGTATGTGATGAGTAACACAACTAAGACCAGCGGTAGAAATACGTCTCCTTCCTTTTTTAAAAAAGAAGACAGTTTAGTTCCACAGTGAATTTTAAAAGTTAGGCGGCTTTGTTTGGGCTTTTGTTATTTCTTCTGTACAGAAACAATGCAAATAAAAGGAAAATGATGAGTTTTAAGTCACACTTGGCTCTCTTTTCTCTCCGTGCTAAATCTTAGCTCCGTTGCATTATTTCTGCCCATCAGATGTAGTAAATGAAGTCAACATGGACACAGGGAGAGCATCAACAGTATCAGTCATCTGCTGGACAGGGTCAGTTCCACCCACGCAGACTGTTGTGCGAAGGAACTCTGGACCAGGCCCTGCGCCTTAGAAGTGCTGAGGGATTATTAAAGCTGCCATAAAAGACACTCCTACCTTTCAGCTTGGCAAGTAAGGAATCTGGCGAAGGGAATGTTTTCATAATAGTGCTTTCAACAAAGCCCTTGGGAGGGCAGCTCCTTCCCACCTCACCTCCCTATAACCTTCTTTCCTAATTGGCTGCATCAGCACCAGAACCATTTGGGAAACTTAGAAGTTTCTAAAAAGAAAAAATTCAGGTCACCACTGATTGCCACTGTACTTGCACTTAATTGCACTTGTACTTAATTAAGACGGTGGTGTGCAAGGCAAGTAACTGCCTCGCATGCAACAGACCTCCCCTTGCCAAGCTGTTGGCTTTTCATCTGATGTGATCAAAGTATTGTCGAAGTATGATCACGTGACTTCAGCTTAATTTCTTTAGAAGCCAGCCACCTCATTTCTTGGAGCATCTCATGTTTTCAGCCTGTGTCCCAGAAGGCTATCGGGAAGGAGGTGTGTGTCTTGCTGTAGCCATAGAGACAAAGGCGCCGTCTTTGCCAGCTCCAGAAATAGACTTGTGCTTTTCTGGTGCTTTGTGGACTGTCTCCTTTTCTCCCTAGTGGATGATTTTAAAGAGCTTTGATGGAGTGGACTTTAGATTTTAGAGAGGGTGACAACAAGGGTTATGTCTCTGATGATATAAAAGGATGGGTTTCTGTTTAATTTTGCTGGGGCAAATGCTGCTCATTTATTTTTAACATGTCTTAAATACTACCAAACTTTCCTCCTCCATCTTTTGCTCTTTTTTCTTGAAAGCAAGGCAGACTGTCTTACAAATGAAGTGACCTTACTAAAAAGGCAGGGCTCTTTGCAGCTGAGAGTTATCCTGGGCAATGACAAAATTTCTTAGCTCTTTAGCACAGTGAGCCATGATGGGTGTGTGTACACACACAGTTTAGAAGAAGGCTGGGGTTGAGTTGGGCGGCTGCGGGTGTCTTAAGGTTGCCTGCTCAGACAACCAGAAAGCAGTAGCTTAAAAATGAAACTGAGATAAGCCAGTAACAAGAGTTGTTGCAGTAACTCGCAGTAATAAATAAAAGTAAGAAACTATGCCGAAATGCATTTGCACCTGAAAGGGAGATTTCTACCATAGTTTCTAAGTAAGGGGGGTGGTTGCTCATCACCTGTCTTGGGTGCTTTGGGCTGGCAGGGTGGTTATACTGCATTAGCGTGCCGTGCGTGTAAACGGTTCATGCCTCATAAGGAATCCTTGAGCCATTTCTTGTTTGCTGCCAGTTGTGACACATGAGTGCCTCTGTGAGCATGGAGAAAACAGGTGTGACTTTCCATCTTTCCTGGCGGGAGGAGAGGCTGGGACAGGGGTGACCAGGCGACTTGATGTGGGCTCTTGAAGCCACTAAAATGACATACCTGCTTCCACTCTTGCTCAAATCTGCTCCACACTGTGGAACTGAGGGTAGGAATTATGGCTGAGGACCTGGTGTGAGTGGCTGGTGGATGTGGCTGGTTTGTGTGTACACCAGGACAGAAGCAAAGAGTGCAGGTGAACGTGCATTTCTCCTTTGCTTGTCAAAACTGTTAATGTTTAACAATGGTTAAATCTGTTATCTAGTGTGCAAGTAGAGGGTGTAATCTTCCTCCTCAGACCTCTTGTTTTCAACAGTCAATAGAATCTTAGATAAATGCCACTGGAAATTAGGACTTCTCTCTCACAACAGTCTGCTCAAGGGATGGATTGCTCCAGCTAGAGGAGACCTATTTGAATCAACACAAGTGTAGTAAGTCAACACTTATGCAAGTTTCATTGACTGAGGTGGATCTACACTGATTAGGATTCACGGATCGATTTAGCCTAAGGTTCTTAATTCAGTATTACTCTGAATTTGTTTTTGTCTATATTTGTTCTAACTTTTGCATGCCGCCCTGAGTCTTGGATTGGGAGAAGGGCCAGATACATGTGTGTGTAAAATACCCAAATAGTGGAATAGATTAGCTTTTTGCTCAGTCTTTGGGGTGGAGATTTTCCTTGCTGAAGCAACTACCACCTAACAGTGGCTCTTGTGGCACCAGAACTGCTGGCCTTCTGGCCACGTGTGAGGCCCGGCACAGCATCCTAAGGAAACAGGCTGGTCTGTACTGGACCACAGGAAGTGACTGTGTGACACAAAGCAGCAGAGAAATGTAGAGAGATGCTACAGATTCAAGAACGGGGTTCACCATTTCCTTGACCGTTAGCTGCATGCTCCCCAATTTTTCCCTTTTTTGCAAAAAATGGTATTGGAGGGAGCAGGGGAAAAGGACTGTTCTCCCGGAGTTCATCTAGAGAGAAATGACAGGAGTTTATGTGGTTTTCATTGCTTACATTTTAAAAACCTTGCCATGCAATTCTAGAGCAATTTTTTTTAAATGCATGTGGTTTTTAGCTGCCTGCCGCTGCGTGCTCCTGCCTTCCCTGTTGAGTGTATGGGGACTGAAGACGCTTGTCTTGCGTGTGCTCCCAGCAGCTGACAAGGAGAAGCGCATTGCTCCTAAGACTGGAAGGAATCTCTCTCCATCCCGACTGGTCACCAGCAGGAGCCTTATTCTCCGTATGTTTATCCAGTCCTGTTTTTAAAACCATCCGAGGGGAGTGCATTCCACAGTTTAACTGTGCCACAGCTAACAAAGTCCCTCCTCTCATCTGTCCTGAATCTCACACAACAAAAAGAAAGATGTGTGTTCAGTTCTAGGTCGCTGCTTCTGATGGGTGGCAGGTTGGCAAGTCTTTCCGCAGCGTGCCGAGGCCAGCCTTGTATTTTTACCCACTGGCTGCAACTCTTTCCCAGAAACCTGCTGCAGGTTGGGAGCCAGTGCCTTGTGAACCTCTCTGAGCGGCCCTGCTCTGGATCATTGTTCATGGCCAAGTTTTGGTCACGCTCTTCCAGCATTTTCAAGGGCAGGTGGCCTTGTGTTCCTTGAATAACAAATGCACAGCTAAACATTTCTCTGGACGTTTGGATGCTTCCGTCTCAACAAGCCTGCGCCAAAATGTCAGAAAGATCTAGCTCAATCAACAGCACTTCAGTCAAGACATTATCTTCCCGGGGTGTCTGTTAACCTTATTAAATTATTTCCCACCAGCCAGCTTGGGGGATACAGCTGCTCTTTTATTATGATATTAAATTTAATTACAACAATAGTTTACATCGCAAGGCACGTACTGATCACTTACAACCCAGCTCAGGACATTCCATAATGAAAGCAGCAACATAAATTAATAGGCGCATTATGTACACATTTGAGAGGAATACATCAGTTTTGTAAAATAAAACTCCAGTTCTAATTTCTCTATTTTTTTTTTTAAAAAAAGGTAACCATGGTCCCAGTTCATACAGGAAAGGGAACGGTTGCCCTGATCATTTCCGGAACTAACCTTTTGCGAAAGTCCCCAAAGGACCTATCCAGCAAAAACTCTTGGAGGGTTTTGCTCCCGTGGCAGAAATGGGTTAAATACTTTTTTCTTTGGCACACTTATGGCTCTACGGATAGGCATGTGCAGAATAACAGTGTCTGTCAAAGGGACTGATAAATTCTAATCCGAGCATTTGCTAGGTAGGTTTGGCGTGGCCCAGTTGGCTGGGCAGTTGTACAACTTGTTTTGCAGCAAGAATAGAGACATGCACGTACTTTGGTATGGATGCACACGCAAGGTGCCCTACTGGCTCCCAGAAGCTTGTACTTTGAAAATGTAGCGCTTATGAAAGGCTTGAAAGAGCTTTGGCACGGCCATCCTTATTGCAGGCACGCTGTACCTCCCAGACCATCCAGTTAATGAGCTACCACAGCGAACACACAAACCTGCTAACGCTAAGAATGATAAATGACTGGTGCTTGATCTGCCAGCAGTCGCTTTCCTGACTTACTAAGTGAGGCATGGCCTGCACATTCAAAATGGTACCAGGGATGAATAAAGCACAACAGGACACAGGAACACATTCGGATTTTCCACTGTTTCCTTCTTCAGCACGGCGGTCTGACTGGTCCTTCTGGAACAGAACATCAGTGGAGCACGGCTACAGTTTGAGTCTTTGCGCATGATTTAAGTTAATGAAGAAAAGGCATAAACAACAACAACCCGTTGTATGCCCACCCGAGAGAAGAGCACCAATTCAAGACATTTTTAGAATGATTCCCCAGAGTGTGGCTAACGCATGCTGCGCTGTGGGAGATATGCTCCATGAATGGGTTAGACCGCTGGAAGAGACACCATGTAGATGTGGCACCTGGCATTGAAAGCACAAGGGAAATGCCTACACACCGTGGGTAGGAAAGGAACTTTTCTGCCAGATGCTCCACTATGCGCATGCCTTTGGGCAACTGAAAGAATGAAGCTACATTGTGGGAGACCGCAAGTTTCTTAGCTCCTGAAAACTCTTGCAATACGGAGTGAAGAAGGAGGCGGTTGAGAGGAATACCTGCCACATGTTTGAAGGCTACTGGATGGCTTCACCATCTTAGCTAGATTTGAGCCAGCTTTTAGAACTGATGGATATGATCAGCGGGATCATGCGAGGCGGCTCTTGGCTGAGTTTTATGACTGCAAACTGAGCAAAGTCTCCGAGCGAAGAAGATAAGCCATGCCCAAAGATGACTCTTCCGAGAGAGGAGATCTGTCTTCCCTTCTCCTCCCACATGCTAGTTTTCTAGGTACAAGAATCAAGACCGGCACGGGGGATCCAGACACCCTCCTCAGCTATCTCAAGTGACATAGCAATGCAGGAACTGTAGGGTCAGATACGTCCCACACTTACACACTGCGTTTTTTTGCTCTTGTAGGATTGGAGTGGCCATTCAAGCAGTGGAACTTCCTGATAATTGGTTGAGACACAGCTAGCAAAACCGGTTAGGTTTTTCCTGTATTTCTTCAGCTTAGTTGAATATTGTGAGATTTTGGGAAGCAAAATACAACAGGGCTCTATTACAGACGGTCACACGGGGAGAGAATTAAAACAGGTGAGTTGGCACAGATAGACGGGTCTAAATACAATTCTAACTTGCAGGTCGCCTGAATGAGGCCCGAATGAACCGTTCACGGATTCAGACAGCCCCAATCTGGTGGTATGGAGTTCCAGGTACTCGTTTATACGCTCGAGTGTCTTAATGTCTTCATGCTTCCGAAAACAAAACCAGTGCAGTAATACGAACTCAAAAAAAGAGTCTCTAGTGCCAAGGAGTGTGGCCCCTCTCTTTCGTGGAAATCCTCAGGAGGCCTGAAACCTCCACTGCCGCGCTTCGGCCTCCATCGCAACGAACACGCTTCTGGGTGGAAACTCAGTTCTTTGGAAAAGAGCGTGAAGAGCAACGGGAGTCGAGGAGCCGGTGCCTTCCCCTTCCCCACCTCTCTCCGCTTCCGGCACGAGGAAAATGGCTACCTAAACAGCATTCATACGGATGTCTCCGAAGGGAATCTCTGTGGCTATTTCTGGTGTGATGCTTTTTACAATACGCTGAGGGGGAGAAAAAGAGCATGCGTCAGAGGGATGGCAAAGACCACTTCCTCAGCCTCGGATACTAAATTTATAAGCAACCTCCTGGGTGAAGCCGATGCAAGATGGACTCCCAAGGTTTATATAAGGCAGAAACAAAATCAAAATTGCACAAATGAATCTCATCTCCCCCAACCCTTGCATAGCTATGAGAATTGCGGGCAATTAGTAACAGAGGAAAATCCACTCCCTCGGGCTCTTCCCAGCCTTCATATCTTTCTGGAGCCTCATACTGCCAAGGGAATGGAAAAAGAATCTTAAGGAGGTCACCAGTAGGACTGAACCCTTTCTACCCTGCTGGACAGCTGTGATGAATGTTTGTCCGTGGTACTAGCAAGGATTGTAAAACCCATGTGTCTGGAGGCAGAGGCCCAGCTCACCACAGCAACTAAACACTGATAGTCACTGGCCCAAGCTGGCAAAGAGGCAACGTCTGTCCTTTCTGGGCCTTGGTCAGCTCTTGGGTGTCAGCAAGACTTCCTCCCACCCAGTCTATGAAGCTGCCCCAAAGGGAAATTCACTGGCTGCCATTCTGTACCTGTGCCTGAAAACCAACTCTTAGAGAAGAGGAGGACGAGGTGAACCACAGGTAGATCAGAGCACCTGCCATGAACCAAGGAGGACTCAAAAGTCATTTTTAGTTCTGAGAAGCCAGATCAACCCTGCTCAGACTATTCCTCAAGCAGAAACGCTCAGAATAAAACCGTTGGGCAGGGTTAGGACAGAAGTCAACGTTTAAGTGGAACTTTAAAGAGGAGAGCTAATTGCTCAATTAAAAAATGATCAATTCTGAGCAATTGGTTAAGGGATTAAGAAGAGCTGATTAGGAAGACAGTGCATGAGCTGTGAAGATTAAGACAGAAACTGACCTTAACCTTCGTAGGTCTTAAGCAATCGGCCAAATATATTAGATCATGGCTAAGCACTTAACAGGCAAGCCCAACACCTCCCTCCCAGACAGGCCAGAATGAGGGAGAGATGTCCGTCCACCATTTGAGAGAGGTCTGTTCGTAGGGGGGGGATTTATCTTAGAGAACCCTGTTGCTCCTACAGAAAGCTTCATAGGTTTAACTCTGCCACCAGCAGTCGTCCTCCTGGGGGTGAAACGCAGTAGGCCCAGGGGACAGGGCAGTGCAGGGACAGCTCTGGATCTAGGGACCTTCTCTTCTCCTCTGAGGCAGCAGATGTGGACCTTCTACCTATGCCACCTCAAACCCCCACAGGTATTTTACTTCTTGTTCATTTAAGGGGAAATTCCCAAAAAGGAAGGAGAAAATAAGGCTTGCTTCCCCGCACCACTTCTTGATCTGTCTGCTTGCTTGCCGGCAAGGCTTGGGATCCCATCGCAGTGGCTGGATGGTGGATCTCCCTTGCTTAGGACTGTACTCTTGTTTCTTACTGGATTAATTAACAGAGGTATTAAGGGACTGTTTCGGCTACCCTCTCCTTTCAACTCATTAAACCAGGGAGGAAAATATACCCAGTAGTCTGTAAAGCTGAAAGGAGGACCAAGAGCCCCAGAAGAACCCAACTGCCATGGAGGAAGTTTGGTCAGAACCAGGTGGAGTATCTTCCAGTTGAAGCGTATGCATTTGAAGTCTGAACTGAGTGATCTAAAGCATGGAGCATGAAAGAGGGGTAAATCTCTCCCAGCATAGGCTCCTCCACTGAGGAGGAAGCTCTGTCAACAACCCATGCTGGTGCCCAAGTGTTTCAATGGTCCAGAAAGAGATGTGGATTCTTTTGGGCTTCCCCCAGACCAGCCCAAGTTTCCTTGGCCCTACCTCTTTCAGTGTCCCTGGAGTGGTTGCCAACCGATAAACCATATAGGCAGGAATGCAGATAAAAGAGGAGGTGCCAATGCAGTACCCCAACACCATGGTCCAGTAGGGATACGTGTAATCAAAAAGGCGGAGGTCTGGAGTGCTGGACATGAAGCTGCAGATGATAAACTGGAGAAGACCAAAAGGTTAATTCATGGGAACCAGAACTTTGGTGAAGAAGCAGCAGCCCTACAGCAAGGAAGCAGGCTCCCAACAGCTGACCTCGGGGCGGAAGACTAACTGAAAGCAACCAAAGAAATGAAGGTTTTCATTTACCCCTCCGGTCCCAAATTCAGCTGGGTTACGTAGCAGTAGATCAAAGAGGCAGAGTGGTGGAAAGCAGGGATCTTTTGAACATTTGTTTTGATCTACCATCTATAGATTTGTTAACAATCTGAATTGCAGCTGCCAGATCAGAATCTGCCCACTGCTAGCGAGACTTAAAAGGATTCAGTATATCTGTTTGGCTGAATATGTATTTGGACAGTTGGACTTAATGTAAAGCTAACACAAGGAATATGAACTATAAAATATAATGAGACAAACATTAGATTTATCAGCACATGGGAGATTCGTTTGCCATATGTCAACAAAGACTCCTCTGCTGTCAGACCTTAACAAGGCTACTTCAGATTTGGGCATGAATTAGGTGGCAAGAGATTAATAGTCTTGCCATCTTCTGCACATGGACCTTCAAAACTGACATAAAATCCACATCAAGACTGAACTGGGAATGAGAACACATGTATACAGTCAGTTATTAACTTCTGCGGGGGCCAGGGGCACAAGACCCCATGAAAGTGGAAAACAGGCAAATAAAATCATAGAGCCACCCTGGAGGACCTAGAGATTCCGAGAAAGAACACTTCTCTAGGCATTGCTAGGTCCTCCAGAGTGACTCTATGGCCCATTTCCGCCAGAAGCGGACCACAGAATTGCACTGGAGGATCTAGAGGTTACCAGAGAAGTGTACTCAGGTGAAAAACAATAGCATTTGCAATTTTTTATTTCTTCCACTTTTGCAGGGGGCCTTGCACCCCTAACCTCTGCAAAAAGTAAGGGCTGACTGTATTCTCTCTTCTTTCTGTTTCTGAATGACAAGCTGTGCCCAAATGTGCTTGGTACTTAATGACAGGGGTACTAAAATTCAGATTTGGACTCTGAAACCTCAGGGCCTGGGACGATCGTGCACCAACACCCATTTTCCACTAGCCTCTATTCCACATAGATAGTTAAGCCAAGATGATCCCTAGCAACCCCACGAAATGCCGGCCCCTCTCCTCCTCCCGTTTCACTCGGCTGTCTGTCATCTCCTGCCCAGTAACCACAGTACCTGGGCGTGTTTGCTTTCCATTTTGTTTCATTGCTTCGGGCTCAAAAAGACCATCTGCGTGTTTGTGTACGAATGATTGATGCTGTTACACATTATTTCTCTCTCCCGTCCGCCCCCCGCCCCCCGGTAATAAAATAGAAATGGGCTAAACAGACATTCATCATCTTAGCAAGAGGTTTCTTAGAACCATCAGGTGGGCCTTAATTTCCCCCTTTCTTCCTCGCTTGGTGCTGTGTGTTAACTACACTATACAAAGCAGACAGAGTTAATTTAGGAACTCAGAGATGCGGCTTTTGTTTAGTTACGCTGGAAAAGGCTTTGCCACATCTGCTGCGGGAACAACTTCTCTCTCTTTAATTTTACAAAAGACTCCGCCTGGTTTTGCAATAATCGTACTAGGTGTTCTGCTGAAACCATCACTCAGTAACTCTCCTTCCCACTCGTCTCCATTGCTCCCACCATCCGTCCTTTTAATAAGAGTTTAGGTTTAAGCATGAAAGATCTCAGCAGGAGGACTGGGAGGCCCCAAAGCAGCCTTCCCCAATCTGGTCGTGCTGGTGGCGGGTGAGGGGAGTTGTAGTCCAGCCCATCTGGAAGATGCCAGGTTGGCAAAGGCTAATTTGAAAATATACCATGGTTTACAGTTGCCTCTCTGCCGTGCTCACAAGCCCCTTGGAGGGATCTGTATGCAGAGGGATCTTATAGCACCTTCTGAAGCTGAGAGAAGCTGAGAGCAAAGCTTTCATAGACTTAAATCTTTTTACGAGATGCATGGAGTGAATTGTCCAGGAACAACTGTTTTTGCTGTTCACACATACAGCCTGCCCACTCACAGCTATAAAGGTCTGTTCCTAGGCCCTTTACTCCATGCGCCCGATGAAGCAGACTTAAGCCTACGAAAGCGCATGCCACCAACTTCTTCTTCTCGGTCTCAAAGGCGCTACAAGATCCCTCTGCCTACTGATTCAGCCTCACAGGCTACATCTTTGAGCTCTGCCTCCTTCGAGGGAGCTCAACTAGAGCAGCTTTTCTTGGGATGTACAGAAGTGTGGACTCAAAACAGGTCTGATTTCAGTCGGGATTAACCAGGGGGATTCAAACCGAGGCTCTTATATCAGAAAGAGGAACATTTTTGAGGCAGCAAATTGTTTTTGTTACTGTATTGTGAATCTGCATAACAGCAGCTGTTCATGCATAGATTGTGGTCTCTGCATCCACGTGGCAGCCTTCTTCCTCTACACCACCAACAGGATTTATTTACAGCTGTCTCATAACACTCTTTAGTCTCTCCAGCTGGTCTACGCAGTGCTGAATCACCTGTTGTGTCTCATTGGAGGCCAAACATTGCCTTGCAAACTAAAAGACTGTGGCAGTGACCTAGGAAGGAGGTCTTCCCTTGTGGTGGGCCACGGCTAGCGAGGGGGACTCACCAGGAGGAAGATGGGGCTGATGGCGACCCAGCAGATTCTCCAGTACCACCCAGGGCTGAATCCGAGCATCTCTTTCACGTCCCTGGAAAACTGGGCCACGCCTGTAAAGACAACATGGGATTGGGTCCCTGTTAATGAGTTCTTGGGTATTTTGCTATGAGTCTGTGATCTTCATTGGCCCCTCCCTAAACTGCAAACCCCAGGATTCCACAGGATGTTGAAAGTGGAATAATAGCACTATAACAGTCCAGAGTGGAAACGGCCCCAGCCACAGGGTCAGACTCACCGTAGAACCAAGCCACCGCAATGGATTCCAGAAACACCACAGCTATCAGCGCCGGGCCTGTGGCATATTCCTCAAAGAGCTTCACCACGTATGCGCCACCCTGCAGGGGTGACAAAAAGGGGAAGAGATTGTGGGAAATAACAGGTCTTGCTTCCGGTTTCCAGAAGGGGAAGGTAGCAGGCACATGGCTCCTTTAGGCTACAGGGGTGTGCAAAGAAGCCGGAGACATCCTGTAATGTCCACACCCCACAACCTGAATTGTCGTCAATGGGACTAATGGAACATTTATTTAACCTCCCTTCTGCCTCACACAATTAAGCAAAGGGAACGCTTTTCTCCTGGGCTTTGAATGCAATAACCTCAGAGGTCCAGCGCCTCTCCATTCCTCTCCTTGGTGGGAAAGTTCTGGGGGGGGATGTCCCCATGATGGAAAGGAAAAGGGAAGGCAGAACCTCCTTTTTTTATCTCTTTCAGACAGTCCAGAGGGAAGGGAGTTGGGCTTTCGGCAGGAGCTGAGGCGCCTCATTGACAGGAAGCCTCCCAAAGCAAGGAAGAATTGCTGATAAAACACAATCCAGAATGAGCTGTTTTCCAGAGATTCTGTCTCTGGTTTCCGTGCAAGGTCTCCCTATCAGATACGCATTCTTTTGTTTTCAGCCTAGTCTGTTGCTATCGTGGAACAATAAGTGACATACAGAATGCTTACAAGTTTTCTCTGCCTACAGAAAGAAAGAAAGAAAGAAAGAAAGAAAGAAAGAAAGAAAGAAAGAAAGAAAGAAAGAAAGAAAGAAAGAAAGAAAGAAAGAAAGGCCAATGCTCATGGGATTTTGTTCTACTTTGTCTCAAGTGTGGTGATTTTGTCAACTCCCCCAAGCAAGATACCTTATACCCAAGTCAGATCACCGGCCCCATCTCAGCCCAGTGTGATTCTCAACCATTGGTTCTTCAGGTGCTTTGGACTCCCAACTTCCATTAAGGAATCCTGGGTTTTAAAGCGGAGTGCCAAAGGTTAAGGAACACCAATCTGACCCACCACTGTCTACATAGACTGGCAGCAACTTGCTGAGATATCAGATAGAAGGCTTTCCTACCCATAACTGGAAATAACCGGGATTTGAACCCAGGATACACTGTAGGCAAAACAGGAAATTCTGCCACTGAGCTACAGAACTAAGGCTGAAGAAAGAATAAGCTCCTTGCCCTTAACGTCACAGCCTTGCTGTACATGGAACTGTGCTTTAATGGAGTGAGACGGGTATTTTGCTGCCTGACGCAAAGAATCAGTATGGCAGAGCTCAGAAAGGATTCTGGAATCCAGATCTCAAAGGATAGCTCTCTGACTCCTCCGTCTGCTCAAGTCTTTGGACCTTCTTGGCCCTGAAAAGTCGGGCTACTCACAAAGGTCAGCGTGGAGAGGGCCCCCATGAAGCAGATGACAATGAATCCCAGCACAAAGAGTTCCCGGCGCTTGCTCCAGACATGCGGGAATTCATCCAGGATGGCAGTGATCACCCCTTCCAGGCCTGCAAACTGGAAAAAAAAAAAAAGGCAGAGCAAGGAGTCAGTGAATGGAGAGGTGGCTACCTGCTCTTCCCAACATTAGCAGAGTCTGTGCAGGGACCCAAACGGTTCATTTTTCATAGTTTGAGCTGTTATTGCTGTGTGTCTTCAAGTCATCTCTGCCTTACAGTAACCTAAGGTAAACCTATTATGGGGTTTTCTCGACGAGATTTCTCTTGAGCAGGTTTGTCAGGGCCTTCCTCTGAGGCTGAGAGAGTCGGACTTGCCAAGTTCACCCAGTGGGTTCCCATGGCTGAGCAGGGCTTTGAACTCTGGTCTCCTGGAGTCCTAGTCCAATGTTCAAACCACACTGGCTCTCTCGTGGTCTGAATACTGACCCTATTTCAGGATTAGGGGATAACCAGGAAATCTGATGCTGAGGCCAGCGACCCAGCCAGCTCTTTGTCTTCCCCTGTCCCAAAAGTGGTGGTGAAACTCTTTGGGATGAACACTCCCCACCCAAGGAGGAAGAGGGGAACATGCCTCCTCCCCTTGCTAACCGGCTGGCCGAGCATCTGGCACAAAAATATTCCAGCTGAGCTTATCCAAGGAGAGCACGGCCAGAATCCCGCTGCTATTCCATTCTGCTGTGGAAGCTGTTGGACGTTTTTGACTGATGCCAAACATCTGGGGCTCTCTCTCTCCTTCCCTCCCTCCCATGGGAGGCCCAGCTGACCCCCCTTTCCGCTCTGTTTCCTTTGGCAGGCAAAGACCTCTCTCTCTTTCGGCCGGCCTCTGGCCCTCAAACCCAAGGGGCAGGGGGATTTGTTTCACAGAGTGAGTGCTGTGCATTCATCTTTTTCTTATTATGTCCTAAATGAGTTTTTAATTATTTTAACTAGATAGTTTGCACAGAGCTGTTGTTTGCACACGCAAGTCTTCAAGTTGCCTGTCAACTTATGGCAACCCCATGGATTTCACAGGGTTATTTTAGGCCACAAACACTCAGAGGTGGTTTTGCCAGTTCCTTCCTCTGAAATAAAGCTCGCAGCACCTGGTATTCGTTGGTGGTCCCCCATCCAAGTATGAACCAGGGCTGGTCCTGCTTAGCTTCTATAGTCAAACAGGATCTGGTGCCTTTAGGGTATTTAGTCATTTTTAAGGATATACTTTGATTGAATTGATTACTAAGGCCCCTCGAGCCCTGGAGAAAGACCAGATATTAATTGATTAGTTAGTTAATCCACATTCAGTGGGAAGTTGCCAAAATGGCATTCAGTGTGTCTGGGATGCAGACACCCGTGCGAATGACGTAACATTGCCTTGTGACGCAAGGCTTCTGTAGTCCATCAGTGCTTGGCTCTGCACATGGCGACTCGCACAAAGGAAAACCCTGTGGCAGGATCGAGGCCAACGTCTCCATTTTCCTGGTTAGATTTGGCTGTCTGTGGAGCTGATGTGCCTGCATTTCACCGCCGCCCCTGCCGCTCCCAGGGCTCCCCCTGCGTTGCTCACCGTGCTGTCCAGCCCCAGAGTGATCAGCATCAGGAAGAAGATGATGGCAAAGAAGGTCGAGGCAGGCATGTTGGCAATGGCCTCCGCGTAAGTGATGAAGAGGAGGCTGGGTCCTGGAGAGGCAGGAAGAGGAAAAAATCAAGACGCCCTGGGCCCTGCACCCAGGGTTGTCTGGAAGCAGGGCTAGACCCCTGGTGCCCCACCCTCCGTTCCATGTCTTCTGTCATTTATTCACTCATATTCTGCCTTTCCAATTTAGATAACAGGCAGTCATCCAATAAATCAGCCTTCCCCCAGCTTGGTGCCCTCCGTATGCTTTTCACTACAGCTCCCAGTATTCCTCGTCACTGGCCATGGCTGGCTAGGCAGAGTGAGAGTTGGAGTCCAAAATATTTGGTGGGCATCAGGTTGGGGTAAGTTTGCAATAACGTTAAAACAACACACACAAACCCAACAGAGCAGATGGCACAGCCAGTAATCACTTAATTAGCAGCAGCAGCAAAAATGATCAGCAACATCTTTATATCGTCATTTTCTTAATTTTGGGGCACATCTATCTTTAAGAAGGTTAGTCCTGGCTACTGACTTGCAGTGGCTGGACCTGGCTACCAACTTACAGTGATCTTAAGGATGTCCTCTGCTAGACTTTTCTTGGCAAGTTCCGTTCCGAAGGGGCATCTTGGGCTGAGAGAGCGTGGCTTGCTCAAGGTCACCCAGTAGGCTCCCAAGGCGGAGCGGTGATTTGTCCCCTGGTCTCTCTAGAGTTCTAGCCCAACTACTTCGCCATGCCAGCTCCACTGTGGAGATCCTATTCTGGGGTTTTCTTGGCGAGATTTGTTCCAAAGAGCTTTGCCACCATTGCTTTCCTCTGAGGCTGAGAGAGTATGGCTTGGCCAAGGTCACCCAAGGGCTTTTCATGAACCCTGGTCTCTCAGAGTCCTGGTCGAGTTCCAAGCACGGCACCACACTGACTGTTACACTTAAGCCTAGCGTCCTCTTTAGAAAAGGGCACCCAAGAAATGTACTAATAAGAACGGTAATAATAAAACAAGTAGACTGACCATAATCCTAATGGTAGAATCTGAAGACAGAGCCCGGTTAGCCGGGATCAGTAAGCCAAGGGATCTTGTAGCCCCTTTGAGACCGACTGAGAGAAAAAAATTGGCAAGCATCTGAGGAAACAGACTTAAGTCTGCTACCAAATTTTCCCTCTTGGTCTCAGAGATGCTACAAGATCCCTTTGTATCATCGTAATGACTGTACAGTATTTAATTGATCACGGAAAACAAGGCTTGAGGAAGATTTAACAAGGAATCGTGGCTGGCCACCACCGTTGCTTCTGCTGTCCAGAACAGATGAGTGTTGCAGTCAGAACTTTTGGAAGGATGCATGTTTTGCTGCCATGACCTAAAACTTAATTGCAAAGAGCTGATCTGATTCCACAGCCTTTGAATAATGGCAGAGGAGTCTTTCCGACCGCATCTCCAATGGCGCCAGGACTGATTGCGTGGTTTCTTCCAAAGATCTGGATGGACAGATGCGACGATGTGACATGGGGCATATCTTGAAGCAACTTGGTCCAACTCTAATAATAACCAGAACTTTCAATTGTCCTCGGAAATGAACCAGGAGTCGGCACAGCTCTGCTCCCGATGGAGTCGCATGCCACTCGAAACTGTTTTTTTACTTAGTTTCGAGTCTATTTTCGGCACTCATACCCCACCCTTGAACATATTCCCAGGGTAGCTTACCTCATCAAAATACAATAAACAATTGAAGTACAATAAATTGCAAACTCGGATTGACGCATTTTGGACCGATGGAAGGTTTTCCAAAGACGGTTGAAAGGGAGCCCCGCTCAAGAGCCCGTTACCTTGACGTAACTACATTTGGGGCCAGCAGCGATAACTCTGCCAACGTAAGCACTGTCCGGAGCCAACGCCGGAATGGCAGGTTTGGCTTCTGGGTCCCTGAAGGGAGCTTTTGCAGCAACCCAACTGGGCATCTCGTGCGGAGCTATCGCTGTTTTGGTATATCGCATTCTCGGTACAGCTCTTGGCGGGGTTGGGCAAACAATGCAGAATTTAATCTTGACAAACCTTCCATCCACCATCAATCACGCCCCCTTCAAGCACCTAGTTCACTGAGTGACTTCAGGCCAAAAGCTTAGTGGTCCACGGCCGTGCCTTCTTACTGGCAAACACCAGAGATCTGTGTATATAATTCCCACCACCCCCTCCCAGGAGGATATGCCCCACATGAGCTAAAATTCAGGGCTGGCCCAATCATTAGGCGACGTTAATGGGTCTCATCATCTTCAGGCAGCAGATGCCAAGGGACGTCAGCAGCATCTCCCCAGCTGTGCTTCCCTGGCCTCCCAGCATTTTCCCTCTGTTGGGGGACAGAACTGAATGGGCCACCCGGCCTGTCCTGAGCGGTCTCTAAACCAGGGCTGCTCAAAACTGGGTGGTCCTTGGACTGATGCCAGTCCATCAGCTGCTAGTTGTTGGAAAGTTTAGAAGAAAGAAAGAAACAACCGTAGCCGATGGACACAAATGCCAGCCCCTGGCACACTGGGGGAAATTGCCCTTCCTCCACCGTTAAATAGCTTAAGAAGTACTGCTCCAAGCTCGCCGGTTGCTTCCCGTGCGTCAGAGGACTCTGTCCTATTGTTGCTGCTGAAGCAAGATTCAACGTGGCCCCACAGAGGGTGGCCATCTTGTCCTGTGCCTCGGGCAGCCCTGGCCAAGTGGAACTGCCGTGCGTGGAAAGCCAGGCCGGAGAAGCCAGAGACAAGGCTCCGTTTGCGCTTCCGTCCGAACTCACCGCACAGGTGATCTCCTACATCACCATCTCTCCACCCTGGTCATCCCAAACGGAGCAGTCCAGCACCATCGCTATTAATCGTTTTTTTTCCTTTTTTCCTTACAGTTTATGTGGAGGTCAGAGTTCTTTTCTGTTTAAATTAGTTAGCTTGTATCTGTGGTAACGGATTAGTGTTTGAGGAATGTGTCTTAGTATTGTGTCTTAGGCCATTTCCGCACTACACTCTTATAGTGCTATTATTCCACTTGCAACGTCCTATGGAATCCTGGGGTTTGCAGTTTGCAAACCCCAGGATTCCATAGGACGTTGAAAGTGGAATAATCACGCTATAAGAGCGTAGTGCGGAAATGGCCTTAGTTTTAATTCAGTTTAGCTTAGTTTTAGATATATGTGTATATTAGCCCTTTGCCCGCCCTTGACAGAGAGAAATTGCTTGCCAGTACACAGGGCAGCTGGCACCAGAATGTGACTGCAAACGCCAAATAAAAACCTAGGAGTTTACCGGTATCTTTGGCGACTTCCGAGACCTCTTCGTTCCTCATCTCAGCCATGTAGCCGAGGACGGTGAAGATGACGAACCCGGAGACGAAACTCGTCATGCAGTTTACAGCGCTGGTGACGAGGGCGTCCCTGGGGGAAAAACCCACGTGAGAGTCAAGATGGACTCCCTTGGCTGTTCAGCAGTGGCACAGCAATCCTGCGCTTCCCCCACACACACACACACACGGGTCTATCCGACTGCCCCCTGGCCTGGAACAAAAAGAAAAAAGACCAAGCAGATACCAAAAGAACAGGCAATGACAAATAGAATCAAGCCTGCTCTGAAGGAAAAAAAAAATCTGCTCGGTCTTTTCCTTCTTTTCCGTCATCTGTGGGATGCTCTCCGGGTTGTGGGGAGTCCATGCAGATAACGCAGTTTGGAATTTGTGGCACGCAGGGCTAGTTGGGGATTGGAAGGGGGTGCTGGACTCATGATGATGATCTTTATTTATATCCCACCTTTCTCCCCAAGTTTAAGACTCAAGGTGGCTTACAAAAGAGAATTAGGAACATATCAGTAGTCAACAGTAAACCAGGATTGAACTGTTCAGCTATTAAAACAATTGAAAATGTAGGCTTAAAAGGGATGAAATACAGTTTAAAAAAAGTACAATTTAAAGTAATGCAGCATCTTCTTGCAAGCCCTTTGAAATTTTTAGTTCTAAAAGGTAATTCGAATAAAAAAATGATTCGCCTGCTGACAGCTGTCTAGCCTCAAAAGGAAGGGTGTTCTAGAGCTCGGGGTGGCCACCGAGAAGGCCCTCTCTTGCGTTCCCACCAACTGCGTCTGTGATGGTGGTGGGAATGAATGGAAGGCCTCTCGTGAGGATCTTGGGGACCAGGCAGGATCACGGTCTGTCTGGCAGCCTGCATCTAAGCTGAGCTGGCCAGCTGAATTCCTAGGCTTCTTCAGAAATGTGCTTGTGTGGGCTGTAAGCACAGGAATGTTTGAAGCTGCTTCACTGAGGTCAAAATCCTTCACCCACCTGGCATGGTACAGCCTGCTCTGACTGTCAGCAATGGCCCAAGGGAAGAGTCATTTCCCATCACCAAAGACTATCTGATTCCTTCTGCATTCAAAGAGCCTAGCAGCGGCCACTTCCATGTCAGCTGGGCACTGGATCCACTCTGGGTTTTAAAGGAGTTATCCGGGCCACTGGGCAATATTCCTCCAAACGGATTCGGCACCTTGGACAGCTCTCTGTTTAAAAGCTCAAGGTAAAACCTGGAAATGGACTCACACACCCCCCCGGCCAGGAGCAAACGGCAAAGCAGGGACTCTACCGGTGGAGCAACTTTGCAAGTAGCTGATGGGGGAAGAGGGTTCCCCCAAAGGTCCCCAGAGTTGCAAGGCTTCTGGCTGCCATTTGGGGAAGAAGCTGACAATTCTTTCAGTCAGAAATAGGGCAGCTTGGAGTGGGGAAAATCTGGAGTCTCAGACACACTCTTTGCTCAGCCTGTGTTTTGTTTGTCATTCTTAAAAGGTACGTTTTTTTACTGGCTTTAGTTTTGGTGGGCAGTTTAATGATATTTTAAATTTTGGAATGCTTGAGTCCCAAACTGGGAAAAAAGTGTGGGAGTAACAAACACACAGACGCGCACGCACACTGAGCCCAGCTCAAGCATTTTGCTAGGGTGCTTACTGGTAGCAGTTGTTGTGGAACTTGTTGTAGCTGGCAAAGGCGAGGAGCACCCCGAAGCCGGGACCGAGGGAGAAGAAGATCTGAGCGGCAGCATCCACCCACACCTAAAACAACACAACAACAACAGGCGGTTTTTTGCAAGGAAGTAAGACAAATAACAGCACAAGAAGAACAAAAACAGTTTTGACTGCAGAAAGCTGTGCTATGGCTTCAGGCGAAGAGGGCTAACTCGCTCTCCTGTTCCACTTCTTTTCCCACCAAGCATTCTCTATTAAAGCCTCGTAAAATGGAGACTGGAAGGAGGCTGGACTGGACTAACTCTTGCTAATTCAGGAATGGTTGTTGAAACTGATAGATTTAGCAGAAATGGACAAACCGCCTGGTTTTATTAGAGAGAGGTCATTCGTGACAGGCCTTAAAGGCTGGGAACCCCTTTTAGACTTCTTGCAAAAAAAAAGAAAAAAAGAAAATTACTTGCTGATTTTTGATTTTGATAATTAGAAAACAATAGCCTATCTAAAGAAGGGAATATGTTTTAAGTTAGGTTAGAAAGGTATGAATAAATATATGCATCTATCTAAAAGAAAACTGGAAGTTCCTTTTCTATTTTTGTTCTGCACTTTTAAATTTTTACTTTGTTGTGTCTCAGTTTTCTTTATTTTTCTTTTTAATATTTGTAACTCAATGTATTTTTTAAAAAATGTATGTATACACAGACCCCCCTTCTGTTTTTCACTGGAAAAGAGACAGTTGTTAAATCCAGATTGGGACGGCTGTTTTGTCGCAGGGGCTTGGGAGTCTCAAGTGCCCAACCACGCCACACTGTTATAGCGATATATCCCACTTCAGCCGGCATGGCAACCTCCTCTGGAGTCCTGGGATTTGCAGTTTAGGGGGTGAGGTATTTAGAATTCTCAGCCAGAGGGCTCTTGGGCCTCAGTAAACGACAAAATCCAGAATTCCACAGGATGTTGGAAGTGGAATGATAGTGATTTGGACAGCTAACAGAAGACGATAAGCTGGTGTGGTTTTCCCCACCACCGAGTATCCTCCAGGCATGTGGGGTGAAGAAAATTCTAGCCCCATATGTTCCCTCCGATTGATCAGACCGGAGTTTCTTTGCTGGAAGCAATGTTGTGATGTGCAGCAACGAAGCTCCGTTGCTTTTCTGTGGAGGGCACACTTCCACAGAGTTTGTTCCATGTTGTGGCCTCATAATCATATATTTCAGATAGGGAGTAAATAACTTGCTCAACCAGCTGGCACTTCAACTCCCATTTCTGGCTTTTTATTACCCTTTTTACTGCTGGGTGTTGAACATCATACTATCCAATACTGGCCGACTTTTGGTCGCTGGTTTTGGTTGTTCTGTCCACATGATGCATAACCTTCCAAACCTCTGTGAAGTCTCTTCTTTCTGGCATGTTCAGTGTTCACCCCATCTCGGTTAGATGCGTAACAACCTATTAATTTCGCATTAAAAAATTCTTTGGTGTTTCTAGAAGCACGTTGCTCTTTCAGATCGCATTCCTGCAATGTGGAATTTAACTGTGCGCTTTTCCTGTTGCAAGAAAAAGACTTGCACTCTAAATTTGGAAACAGAAATATTCACCACCCCATCGTTCCAATCTTCAGAATTGCTCACGGCTTTAGATGGGCATGAACGTGGATTTTATAGACGTCAATTTCAAGAAACTGTATTTTCTTGAAACATCTCAAATATTGCTGCATAGGGAAAATCCTGTAACACTCTGCTCATCCTGCAGAACATTTCTGCACTTTTGGAACATAAAAAAAGGCCTTATTCCCTCAAATTTGTCAGTTATGACAGCATCTCATTCAGGATTCAGATGAGTTCATCCGAGCAATTTCCCCCTACATAGCAGTGGAACTCTCTGTGGGCAAAGCAAGTGCCCTACCGCTGGGCTTTTGAAAAGCAAGTTTCTAGTCCTCCAGGCTTTGAATAAAGATTTGGTTTAAACAAGAACAAAGTAAGCAGCCTTATGTTGACCGAGAGCCTTGGCACTTCTAGCTTTCAACCAACATCTTTGGATCTCCAGGGCTTCAAACAAGATCATTCCAAAACCTAGCAGGAGATTCTAGAGACCGAATCTGGAATTTTCTGCTGCAAAGCTGATGCTTTCTGCCACTGACCTACGGCTTTCCTCCAAAAGCCAGATGGTCCCTTTAGCAAGGATATTATGATTTGGTCATTGCTATCAAGTCAACTTCAACTTCTGCTGAGTGAAAGACACTATTCTTAACAGCCCTGGCCAGGTCGCACAAACTCGGAGCCCAGGTCTTGCAAACTTCAAGAAAAGAGACTCCATCCACACATTAGGAAGAACTTCCTGACGGTAGGAGTAGTTTGATGGTGGGATCCGCTGCCTCAATGGAGTGTGGTGGAGTCTCCTTTGGAGGTTTTTAAGCAGAGGCTGCATGGCCTTCTGTCAAAGGGAGGGCTTTTATGTGGGTTCCTGCATGGCGGAAGGGGGCTGGACTGGGTGGCCCCTGGGGTCTCTTCCAGCTCTAGGATTCTTCCTCTTAGCTTTCTTCACTGTCCAGTTTTCACAACCATACATAGAGATCAGAAGAACGACAGCACGGACAAGACTGACTTTGGTACTCAATGACACAAATACTCTATGATGTGATACCAGCCCTTTTATTTCTAGTTCCTTGCGGTGTGGAATTTGACTTTCTTTTTTCCTGCCCAGTCTGGGTCAAGAGCTGCAGAGGGCTCTTCCCGACTCAACCAAGAAGGCAGTTTTTGTTGCCTCATCGCCTCCTTTTCCTGGGGACAGACTAGTTTCCTTTCTCTCCCTCTCCGGGCTCAAGTCAGGACCAACCTGCCATGTCTCTCCTCTTGCAGCGGCCGGCAGCGCGCACGGCGAGACGACTCCGCAGAGATTGCGATCTGCTCTCTCCTCTCTTCAGATATTTGCAATACAATACCGGCACCCTTTATTACTTCTTAGGAAAGCAAAACAGGGGGCCTGACTGGAAAGGCGGCTTTATCAGGGAGCGGCGTGTCTTCATTTCCTCTCCATTGAACTCTCTCCTATCAGCGGCCGGGCTGCCGGCTCACCAATATTAGAACCCATAATCTTGGTATTAGCTGCATTTATTACTTAAAAGTGTTGAGATCTTTCCCCACCTTGCGTCTGAGACTTTCATAAGTAATGGGGGTGGGTATGAAGGGAAGGCAGAATAACTCTGTAAGTTTCCTGTGGTGAAGGCTCAATTGATCTGGGTTTCATGAGCCGCCACATTTCTATAAACATAAAACCATTTGGAAAGAGGGAGGGAAGTGTGGTTTTTGAAAAGAAGGGAACGTGGTGGTTGGGATGGACTGGCAGCAGGTCCGTGGGGACGGTCTGACTCAGGGCTACTTAAAATGGTGCCCGCCGGATTGGTGCTAGTCCCTGAGCTGCTGGCCACCAGTCCCTGGCAATTAAAGAAAGAATCAATTTTCGCCAATGGGCACAAATGTAGTGCCGGTCCCTGGCATGTTGGAAATCAATACTTGTTGGTCCCTCTCGTGAACTAGCCTGAAAAACACTGGACTCATTGGCTTCACTCAGCCCACATGATTTATTGTTGTTAACTGACATCAAGTCAGTGGATAAGAGATCTTCAAGTCACCCTGTCCTCAGCCGTCCTGCTCAGGGATGTGTCTTCCTGGATTGAGTCCATTCGTAATGGGGTCTTCCTCTTTTCCTACCGCCTTCTACCTTGCCAAGCCTTAGTGTCTTTTGTAGGGACTCTTGTATAGGCGTCCCTTAAGTGCCACGGCACTTAACAAAAGCCAACCCTCAACCTTCTGCCTCCCCCACTTCTCTTTTTTTCCCCCTTACCTCCGTGGCAAGAAGTTTCTGCCAGTCCGGCTTCAGGTAGTAGAGCACCCCCCTCCAGGCTCCAGGCAAGGTGGCACCCCGAATTAACAGGATGAAGAGGATGACGTAAGGGAACGTGGCGGTCACCCACACGACCTGTCCGGAGGAGAAATTAAGACCGTGACGGCTGAGGATTTGATGGAGAACGAATCCTCCTGGACAAAACCAGCAATCATCGATAATATTTGGCCACAACAAAGGATATGTCCCAAGTCTTGCATGCTTTCTGAGAACTCTTGCCTTTCACGGAGCCAAGACCGCTTATTGGGTGGCCTTTTTTTCTTGGCTCTTTATGGGCTCGCTTCACCCACGTAGGTGCGTTGCCCCATGGACCAAGGCATCACAGGATGACTCACGTGTGTGAAACCATTTTCAGACAGTTCGCCACAGACTGCTTTTCCACCAGGCAAAAAGGAGGCAGAGCTGTAGAATCACCCAGCTCCATCCAGGCAATGGAGGGTGGGAGGGAGGGAGGGAAGGATAGGAATTCTGGAAGTCCAGAGCTTGGAAAATGTAACTTTGAGGGTCTAAAACACCCTTAGCCATCAGAATCCTGGAGCTGGCAGAGACACCAAGGGCCATCCAGCCGAACCCCCTTCTGCTGTGGAGGAATACGCAATCAAAGCACTCCCAACAGATGGCCATCCAGGCTCTGTTTAAAAACCTCCAAAGAAAGAGACTCCACCACACTCCATTGAGACAGCAGCAGATTCCACTGTCAAAGAACTCTTACCACCAGGAAGTTCTTCCTGATGTTTAGGTGGAATCTTTTTTCCTATAGTTGCATCCATTGCTCCATGTCCTCGTCTCTGGAGCAGCAGAGAACGAGCTTGTCCCATCTTCTGTATGACATCCTTTCAAGCATTTAAACATGGCTATCACATCCCCTTTTCACCTCCTCTTCCTCAGGCTGCACATCCCCAGCTCCCTCAGCTGCTTCTCACAGGGCTTCATGTTTTCCAGCCCACTGACTGTTCTGGTTGCCTTTCCATCTCAGCAGCGCAGTACATCCGCTCTTGAGTTTTACTGCAGACTTTCAAGGAGGTCTCCAGGTGCTGAACACACTTGGACAACTAATATTTGAAGTGAAGGTCAGCTTAGAGAGCTGGGGATGTTTAGCTTGGAGAAGAGAAGACTGAGAGGTGACGTGAGAGCCGTCTTTAACTACCTGAAGGGATGTCATGGAGAAGAGGGAGCCGGCTTGCGTTCTGCTGCTCCAGAGACCAGAAGGAGAACCCACACAAGAGACTCCATCTAAACATTAGGAAGAACTTCTTGACTGTGAGAGCTGATCGACAGTGGAACGGACTCCCTCTCCTTCTTTGGAGGTGTGTGTACCTGTGCTAAGTTAGGAACGATTTTCAAAACCTTCCTCTCTGCAGTGCTAGAAATTTGGGCTAGCAGAAAATTTCATCTGGGGTGCAGAATTATCAAGGCCCTCATTTTGCCTTTTTCCCGTAGAGACATCCCAAACGACAGCCATTGTTACTGAATTTTATTTTTTATTTTTTTTTGCAAAGATTCGTGTGGCATCTTTAGGGCTCCAGCCTGGCTAATCCTAGCCCCCTTTCTAATTTCCAAAAAACCAGGCAGCCTCAAATTGGAGCTCCAACACTTTGCTTAAGCCTTCCTCCCCCTCCTCCTGGCCCTGCTCTTCACCTTTCCAGACGTTTTGACCCCCTTCCAGATGCTGAAATAGACGATGGTGAAGATGGAGAGCAAGCAGAGGGTGAGCTGCCAGCTGATGCCGCCCAGGTCGTCCAGCCCCTTGGCTCGGTGCACTTGGAGAACGTGCCGGCTGGAACGGAAAGCAAACGGACGTCATGGCACGCTCGGGGCGACAGGCAGTGCCAAGGGGATTCGGGGGAAAGAGGGGGTGCGTTCGCCTTAACACCCCGATAGTCCAGCATCCGGCAGTGGTTCGAGTGCTGGTGTAGGACAGTGGGGCCATTTCCATACCACACTCTTATAGCGCGATTATTCCACTTTCGACATCCTATGGAGTCCTGGGGTTTGCAGTTTCGGGAGGGGCTGGCCGGCCCCTCCCGAAACTGCAAACCCCAGGATTCCATAGGATGTCGAAAGTGGAATAATCGCGCTATAAGAGTGTGGTGTGAAAATGGCCTGTGCCCGCAAACTCATCTCGTGATCTCACTAGGGGCTGCAACACAGAAATGCTTTAGATCAATGAACCACAGGTCTTAGAATGTTAATTCCTGTTTGGTTTTGGGAACCCGCCAGGGTGACCTTGGGCAAGTCACACTCTCTCAGCCTCAGAGGAAGGCCAGGGGAAACCCTCTATGAACAAATTCTGCCCAAGAAATGCCTTAGGGTTGCTATAGGTCGGAAGTGATTTCATGACACGCAGCAACAAAGTCCAAGGGAAGGCCTGAGGAAGGGAGACATCAGATCAAATTTGTTGAGAGCGACTCGGCTGATAACCAGAACAATTAAAGGAAGGGAGAGCAAAAAGGGCCCCCTACCTGTGTTAGTTGAAAAAAACTGATAATATTAATTATTGGTCGATTAACAATATTTATTTATTTAATATTAATTCATTAAATGAGAACAGGACATCAATACTTTATTTCAATTATTGAAAATTATATCCTGACCTCCATTAAGAGATCTCAGGGCAGCACACACACACACAAAAGACCCCAATCTGTCCAATTTAAAAGCAGTGCAAGTAATAAGAAGAAAATAATACCATCATTTTAAAGAGCTAGAAAATGCTCAAAGTGATTGAACAAGTTCAAAGGAGAGGTCAAAGGAGTTAAAATAGTTGAAAACAAATTATAATGTACATGCTAGGGTTTCTCTTTTTTTTTTTTTAATAAAACCCATTAGGTTCCAAAAACCTTTTGTGAACAACTATTTTATTATTATTTTTTTTACCAGTTGGCACCAATCAGGCTTCCGAGCAGAGGCGTTCCTCAACTGGGGTGCCACAGCAGAAGACCTGAATCACCAGCTCTTCTTTGCAAGAACACTTACAAAGGAAGGAAAGGGGTCTCAGCGACGCCACCCCTCCTCCTTCCGTTCTCCCGCCGCCACCCTCCTTTTCTGGCCCGGCCGGCTCTCCACTTACATGCACTTACGTATAAAATTCTTCTGCCGGGGAGATGGAGCTGGCGGTCCAGGTGATGCTCCGGTTGGAGAAATAGTTGGTGCAGTTGTCGGTGTTCCAGGGGTTGGTGCAGCTGGTCCAGGGGAGCTCGTCCGTGAAGGAGGAGATGAGGTAGTACAACGCCCAGGCCATGATGGTGTTGTAGTACGAGGCGATGTAGAAGGCGATGATGCAGATGGCGTAGCCGATGCCTGGGGAAGGGGAAGCGGAGGCGCTTAGGGCCACAAGGGGCCATCCAGCCCAACCCCCTCAAAGCCCTCCCTTGGACAGGCGGCCGCCCAGCCTCCGAGACTCCAGCACACTTCCAGGCAGCAGCAGATTCCACTGCTGAACTGCTCCTACCATCAGAAAGTTCTTCCTGATGTTTAGATGGAATCTCTTTCCCTGGAGTTTGAGGCCATTGCTCCATGTCCTAGTCTCTGGAGGAGCAGAAATCAGGCTTGCTCCATCTTCCCTATGACATCCCTTCAAGTATTTAAACATGGCTATCGTGTCACCTCTTAAGCTTCTCTTCTCTGGACTAAACATCCCCAGCTCCCTAAGCCTCTCCTTATGGGGCTTCACGGTTCCCAGGCCTTTGTTTTGGTCGCCCTCCTCTGGACACGTCCCGGTTTGTCCACATCCTTCTTGAATTATAGTGCCCAGAACAGGACACAGGATTATTCCAGGCAGGGTATGACCAAAGCAGAACAGAGTGGCACAACCTTGGGCAAGTCACAGGCTCTCAGCCTCAGAAGAAGGCAAAGGCAAACCCGCTCTGAACAAATCTAGGTTTGCTCCAAGTTGACTTAAAGGCAAACTGCTTCCCTTGAGCTGGGTATTTGGGCTCCTGTGTTTGCAACTTGGAACTGCAGAAGTATGCCAGCAACCCAGAGCTTCTGAACCAGCCCGAATTCTGTGACCTCTATAATATGACCTTATAAATATGACTTGGGACCAGGCTGTTTTTCACCCTTGCAAGCCTGCCTCACTTCGTAGCTCTTTGGGATAATTTGCCTGATTAGTTTCCACATTACTATTTAACTGAAACATTATTTTTAAGCTACGTTGCATTCTTGTCACAGTGACTTTGAGCATCATTTGGGGGGGGGCAGAAAGGCAGGACTATCAATTTAATAAATGAACAAACCACACCAGTAATTATGCCCAACTCCGTGGCACATGTGGAGCTGCAGCCTTAAGGGGGACGAGGGAGAGACCAAGAAAAAAACAGATACAAGCAGGGACATATAAAATGGCACCCTTATCTCTTTATTATGCTGATGCATATTTTGGAAATCCACGTCCGTAAGAAACGGAGAGCTTATTAAGGGCAAAGTTTATAAATTCAGGACAGAGGAGATAAACGTGTACTTGAAAAGTCTGAGCTTCACATGTGTGTGGAAAAACCCGCAGAGCTTAGAAAAGTTACATTTTGGGATTATAATTTGCAGAATCCCCTGGCTGGATGGTTCGGTGAGTTGCTGTTCAAAAAAGGTAATTTTTCCAAGCTCAGCGAGAGTAACTAGTATGGGACAGGAGTGCTTCGATGGGGACCCAAGAACCCCACCACAAAACCTTGTGAATTCTTCGGTCCTCCTAAGGATTACCTTTGAAAATGGGCAGATTTTCCTCCATATTGAGATGCAGCCGTTCCGGTGGTACTGCCCCAGGGCCAGCTCCATGTAGAAGAGTGGGATGCCTCCGAAAATGGCCATGATGGTGTACGGGAGGAGGAATGCCCCTGAGCCAAAAGGATCAACGTTAGGAATGGTTCCAAGTAATGAACAAGAATGGTAAAAGCAGCAGGGAATGGCCTCATGGGTGCGGCAGGATTCTTGTGTGTCATTTTAGGCTGAATCAGACTAACCTGGCCTGTCTCTGTGAGCGGCAGCAGCAGCAGCCGTGGTGGGTCATTCCCCCCACCAGAAGAGGGCCCCCTCCCCTCTCCAAGCCCCCTTCAGACGTGCCAGCGATCCTCACCTCCTCCGTTTTGGTAGCAGATGTATGGGAAGCGCCAGACGTTGCCCAGGTCCACGGCGTAGCCAATCACCGAGAGGAGAAAGTCCATTTTCTTGCTCCAGGTCTCCCTCTCGCCCAGCTCCATCAGCTGCTGCTGTGCGTCCACCACGCACAAGATGGAGGCCGTGGTGTTGGTGTTGGTGGTCAAGGTGGTCATGGCCACTGGAGTGGCCGAAGGGGTCCCCCCGTTGCCTCCGGCCAGGTTGCAAGAACTCGGGCTCTGGGCCCCCGAAAACCCATTGGAGATGGGGCTCGTTGCCCCTTTGTCCCCCTGGCCGGGGTGGGTTCTGTCTGCCCCTCCCACCAGCGGCAAGGCCGGCTTGGCATCCTTGCCTAGGAGTCCGTTGCCCGCGCAGTCCCCCTCTTCGGTGCAGTCCGAGGGCTCCTTCGGAGACGTGAGAGGCTGGATTTCGTGGCTTGGGGTTGGCTTCTCCATCCCAGGGGTGGCTACAAGGTGGCGGCAGCAGCAGTCGCACTCCTGTCCATTGGCGAGCGGTCTCCCAGGGGCCCCCCTCCGGCTGCAGAGTCCTTGGCAGGATTTGCACCCTCAACACCTCAGTGTCGGGGCAGGCGTCGGGTAAGAGGCCGCTTAACCTGCCATCCAAGGAGGAAAAATAAACAATTACAATTGTTACTGATTATATAGCAGCATCAGGGCAGACGGGGGCTTCACAGAGAGCACAAGAGGAACCCAAATCATTAAGGGCCCAGAATTCCAGAGGGTAACACCAAGAAGCTTGAAAAGAGGAGATTATTATAATAGAAAGACCTTGTGATTTAAAATGTCCTTTTCTTCTTGTTTTAAAATATCCTATTTATTAACTCTGAAACTGATTCACAACGGGATAATCAACATTCAGGAAAAAAAGGAAAGGAGAAAAAAAGAACCATACATAAATGGTACGTAAGTATAGCTAAAGCTAAAACTAAGCTAAGCTAAGCTTTAACACATCTCTAAATCACTAAACTATTCCCTTAAACACAACGCAACAAATCTAACTCACCCAACTAAACAACACACGGGCAAACCTCCGCTGCCATCTAGGAAGGAAGTGTTCACAATCCTCTCTGTGTCTCCTTGGGAGTGAGTCCTCTTGGGGTCAACTGAGACAATTCCTAGGCTCAGCGCCGCTGCCTAAATCCTTTGCCGCCGTTTTCTTGACCACCCAAACCAACCCCGAAGCACAGCCCTGCCCCTGGGGCAGAAAATCGAGCTTTCCGTTTCCACCCCGGAGGTGGTTGTAACCGTCTGGCTTCTGCCTCCCCTCCCCACCCCCAGTTCCTGCTAATAATGACAAAGCTCTCCGAAACAGACTTTTCAGTTTCCCGGCAGTTTCCAATTATAAGTTTGGCAGCTGTTAGAAAAAGCCAAGTTTGCCCTCTTGTTTCTGAAGTCCTGAAAGGTACTGTCATCCCTCGAGTCCAGAAAAAGATGACCGAAATTGGCACAAAGTGTCTTAATAATTGTTTTAAAAAATCTCCTCCTCGTTCCCAATTCGTTTCTCGCGCCCATCCTTCTGTTCGGAGAGTCCTGGAGGGGACATAACTATCTATTTCAAGTCCAATTGAAGCTACCTGCTGCCACAGTTTGACCCGCTCCAACGTTCAGAGAAGCCCAGGAACTTGGCCATTATCTGTAATAACCTCTCTCCCCCGCCTTAAATCCAATTGCCTTCGCAGAACTTGGAAAAGTTGCTTTTTCCTTTTAGGCAGGAATTCCTAAAAAGAATTCTGTGAGTACAGATTTTTGCAAACTCCGCAGGCGTGCTGCTATTGTGTTGCAATTTGGGCCAGACCTCAAACCGGACCTAACTCACCTTTCCTGGACCGAACTCGCTGTTCAGCATTTCATTTGACATAACACTAGAATGTCAGTAGAAAACACTCGTAAAAATAAACTGAGAGATTCAGGAACACTTGTAAAAAATACTCCCTCCCTCTGCTCTGCCTGGCGACATCCACAGCTCTGTGGTCCATCGTTTCAAAATCATTCTGATCATTAAATAGTGGGATTATTAACAGGCTAGCTTCTTCCTTTCCCATTTTGGCCACACAGCAATTCCAAATGGCCGGATTTTCCCAATTTTTTTTTAAAAGCGTCCCAAGCCATTTGGCCAACCTAAACTCTTAACTTGGCACACAAGGCAGGTACCTTTATTCCACATAATTCTGTTTGGAGTTGGAGCACAACAGACTGACACATACTTCTACATCACAAGGACTAGGATCTTGTCTTTGCTGTCACTGAGGGGTAGAGACCTCACTTTGCCCACAGCAGCAGTTCTTAAACTGGGGTCCGGAGACACCCAGGGTGGGCCTGGCATCCTCACAGGGGGTCTCCGAAGGCTTGAAGAAATGTTATGAGCTTTTACGGTGGAAAGAAAGATGGACGGACGGACAGACGTATGGTCATACACTGATCTCAGAAAGCAGGGAGTCCATGGTACAAAGTTGCATTCCAATATCTCAAACCGTTCAAAGTTACCGAACTATTTGACAGCAAAAAAAGGCACTCGGCCCTTGCTGCTTCTGCGTGCAGTGAGAACGTGCGACCGAGTGACACTGCGTAGCTGAGAAAAAGAGCATGAAATTTCTTGCTGCTGAGCATACAGCCAGAAGCTGCCTCAAGTCTTGGTGATCCGTGGCAACAAAGGGTATTTATGTGGGGGTCTGTGGTGAAGAAAAGGTTAAGAACCACTGGCCTGCAGAAAGTCCCGGCATCTCCCAGCATCTTTAGTTTTAAAAAAGAGTGGGTGGGTTGGAAAGACCCCTTTCTGCCCGAGACCCTAAAGAGTGGCTGCCGACCGGAGCGGACGACAGTGGCCTAGATAGCCCTGAGATAAGGTACCTTTCGGTATGGATGTTTAAATAGCGGAATGGGAAAAGATAACCACTAAAATGACCAGATAGCTGAATTCATTTTCTTTGGAAAGAAAAGCCCCATTGCAGTTGTGAGGACTACCGGTTTGCTTTTTTCTTTAAACACACCCACAGCAAAGCAAAGCAAAACCTACGGATTTTCAGAACGCAGTGACTTGCGGGGTGGAAGAAGATAAAGGTGAATTTGCCTAGTTATACTCTCTCAGCCTCAGAGAGAGGCAATAGAACCCCGCCTCTGGGCAAATCTTGCCAAGAAAACCCTGTGATTACTTTATGGCCACCACAAGTTGGGAAAGACTTGAAGGCACAGAACAACAACGTTTGTCTTCTTATTCTAAAAACCCTCACTGGAAGGCTTTTGAGCACTGTGTGTGTGTGTGTGTCACCGAGGCTAAATCAGCATTTTCCAACTTTAGTGCCTTCAAGACTTGCTAGACTACAGCTCCCATCAGCCCCAGCCAGCACACCCAGTTCTTGCACGGGCTGGATGAGTGTTGTAGTCCCAACGCACCTGGAAGGTGCCAGGTGAGAATGAACGCTAGACTTTGGGCTTTATCGGATGAAGCAGGAAAATAACAATGCCATATCACCCACTCCCAGCGGTGCTGGGGGGTGTTTCTAAGAGGCCAGGGAGGGGGAAAGCCGTACCTGCTGAATCCCGAAATTGCTGGCCGCTTGGGACCACCGAGATGCCGAAGAATCCCCACCTGCCAGCCACACTCCCAAGACGGCAGAGGGGAAAAACCTTCACACAATTGCATGTTGCAATTGTCAAGCCCCCGTTAATCATCAACCCGGCCTGTGCCGTCCTCAGAGATGGGAGAGGAACGCCGGAGGGACAGGGAGGACCGCTTTCGGTTTCGCCCAGTGGGGGAACGACACACCTGGGCATCTTTGGAGGCTCGCTGGAGCCAGAAACCGGGCCAGCGCGTGGGTGTGTTGGCAGGGGGGCCATTTGGTGCCAGGTGAGCACCTGAAGTGAGACAGCTCACCTGGACTTTACACCCCCGGGTCTGACGTAAGGACGTGGTCGAGAACGATCTGCCACTGATCGCAGGCGCCCTGTGACAAGCCTTTCTGTGATCAATACACACTGGCTGTTGCTGAATCAGATAAAGAATTCTCAAATAGGTAACCTATTCCCTCTGGAACGATTATTACAAAGGAAATCGTAAAACTAAAACACCCCCAGGTGTACACACACACACACACACACACACACACAGGTTTGACATTAACTTGCTTAACTGTTCCGTTTTAACTCGTCAAATCATTTCATGTGCTTTTCACCTGTTTAAATTATTATTTCCTTGCTGTTGGACTGATTTTTAACCTCTGCTGCCCTGAGATTATAGGAGCTGGGGACTGGATATACAGCGGACCCCCGGTATCTGCTAGATTTTGGTTCCTGGACACCCCCTCCCAAGGGATACAAAAAAATCACGGATGCTCAAGTCCCGTTACGTACAATGGCGTAGTAAAATGGCCTCCCTTATACAAAACGGTAAAATCAAAGGTGGCCTTTTGGATTTTTTCGGAAGAGGGATGTTTTCATGTCCTGCTTAGTTGAATCCGTGGATACAGAATCTGTGGATAAGGGGGAGCCACGGTAGATGTTTTAATTCAAGAAATACGCTTCTGGGCTTTGAAGTATGGCGGAACTCCATGCGGGGCCGGTGAGTCTCCGTATTTGGCCTTGTGCACTGTTGTGCGTTGCACGGGGCTGGGCTCTCTCTGCACCCGGCCTTGTGAGTTGTCGTGTGTTGCCTCGGCCTACTTTGCTATTTCTACCTCTTTAGGATCATACACGAGCGCCAGTGTGTTGTTGTGGTTTGAGTGTTCGACTATGGCCACTTCCGCACTGGACTGTTCTAGCACTATGGTTCCACTTTCAACGTCCTATGGAATCCTGGGGTTTGCAGTTTCGGGAGGGGCCGACCGGCTCCTCCCGAAACTGCAAATCCCAAGATTCCATAGGACGTTGAAAGTGGAACCATAGTGCTGAACAGTCAGTGCAGAAGTGGCCTATGCCCCTGGAGACTGGGGTTCGATTCCCCGCTTGGCCACGGAAACCCACTGGGTGACCTGAGGTGTGTCACACACTCTCAGCCCCAGAGAATGCTATGGTAGGTCCACCTTAGGGTTGCCAGCCATCCAACAACAAATGTATTCCAGAGCCACACTGGGAATGTACACAATCTCAGCACAAACCATTTTCCCACCTGAGGCCGAGGACAAACATGGCAGCCCCTTCCTTCCTCTGTCCAAAAACCAAGCGGAGTGGCAGTTGGATCATTTTTGGGTCCACACGGAGAACTTGCAATGCCAGTCTTGGGTCCTGGTTGGAACTGTCAGACCACCGTTTCAGAAGGAGGTTAACTGAAGGAGACTGCTCCCACCAAACTGGGAGAGATGGAGGGCACACCAAGTCTCGGCAGCACTGAGCTCGCGTAGCCAAGGGTGAGGGATACTGGGAGTTGCAATCCAGCAACAGGCAGAAGGACATCTGCCTGATTCTTGGCCCGGAGGCGCCTGCTTCCTTTCAACTGGAGATGCCAAGGAGTTTGTGAGCTTAGGAGACATTGAATTTGTGAGTTAGGGGACATGCCATGGAGGAGAGACGGATTTGCTTCCTTTCCCTGTCCCATAACCTCACCTGCCTTTTCCAGTTAACCGACTCCGTGCCTCTCCTTTGGCTGCGGGTGGGAAGTCCGGCCCATTTCTCTCCCATCTCTTCCCATTCCAGGGGTCCTTTTCCTTCTGTGTTCTGGAAGCCGGCCCTGCCACCAGCTTGTTCTTCCAGCACCGTCGGGGTCTGTCTTTCGCTCTCCAGCCGGGAGCAAAACAGCCGGGGTCATTTTTAGAGTTCTTCTCAGCTTAGACAAGAGGCTGCGCAAGCCAACGTCCGGCTGCGGAACAGTGCAAACCTTCCATTCCTGCCCATCACTGTTTACTGTTATTGGTTATTATTTATTGTCGTCTGCATTCTTGGGCAACTATTTATTATGGGCCGCGTTTTTGGAAATCCCAGACAATTGGGGGGGCAAAAGAATTTTTCGGGCACTTTCCCATCTTCAAACTGTGCCCGGCAGGATGGAGACAGCTGCTTGACGGGGGTCCCGGTCCCTTCATCGCCAGCACAAACAAAGAGACTCGGTCGTGTTCAGAGCCAGACTTAGAAAGAGGTCGTTCGTAGAAAAGGAAGAACTTTTCAGGTTGCAGAAAGGAGTCCTGCTGAATCACTTCGAACAGATTCTCCTGGGTAAGGGTCAGCAAAGTGCGGCCCCCCCAAACGATGCTTCCGTGGCCTCCAGCTGGCCTGGACAAGCCTTTTTATTCCCCGACAAAAAAGGTGAATCCCCTTTCCTGGAAGCCTCTAAGAGTGACAATACTCTTTAAAATACAGGTTGCATTTCTTCCCTGTAAGAATCAGTGTGGTCTGAGCGTTGGACTAGGACTCTGACAGCCTCGAGTTCGAATCCTGGCTCAGCCCTAGAATGTCTCTCTTTCCTTATGTAGGGCTTACCTGAGCTGGGTGTTTCATTTCATAGATACATATTGTTAGTTTCAAATAAAAGTTTGCTCAAACAGGCAGAATTGCTTTTCTTCTTTTTGTGACATAGGAATTTATCTCTAGTTTCCTCCATGTTATTTCTGCTTCAGGTACCAAATTTTCTGTAAAAGAAGCAATACTCAAGAACGCCTCAATCTCATTAACTGAGGGATACTTGTCCTTTGTATTTTAGTAAACACACACAATATTTGAGCAACCCTGAGTGTCAGTTTTGGAAGAAAGGCAAAATATAAAACAATGGCTTAACATAAAACATATATATGTGTGTGCATATATATATACACATACACACACCTTTTCTCTCAGGAAGAACATGTGTTTCTCTATCTAGGAGTCAAAACACAACAGAAGACATATGGGAAGGCCTGGAGCATTTCACTGCTCCCATTCCGAAATACGGATTCAGATAAAAACGTTGGAAGAACGGTTGACAAATCCTCTCGGAAGAAGACCAGCAGTCCAGCTAGCCTCGTTTTCTGCTTTTAAGCCTAATCCCTCCAGGATAACAGGCAACGGGCCTCTTAATTCTGATTTGTATATATCCCGAATTACAGGTAATCTGTGACAGAATTGCTGTCGGAAATAGTTTATGATCCAAGTTGGGATCTTCCTTCTTTTGGACTCTGCTGGCTGGGGGATTCTGGGAGATGGAGTCCGAAAGAAAGAAGTTAAGTTCCCAGCTCTGGTTCTGCTTAATACTGTGACTCTGGGAGATATAGTCCAAAAGAAGGAACACTCCAGGAACTTCGCATACTTTTGAAACAGTCTTAGCTAAAATTCTCTCCCTGTTTTGGACGGAGATGGATTCTACTGAGGCATCTCCCTCCTTAGTTGCTGCAGTTCTGACAGCTTTTAGAAACCCATCGAGAAAAGGTGCCGCAGCCTCCTGCATCCCACAGAGTTCTTCTTCAGGTGGAGTTCTGCGGAACCCCAAAAGCGTGCATACTAACCGGCCCTCACCAGAGCAAAAGTCAAACAGAGAGACCCAGGAGCTTCCCCGCCGCCTCCTCTCTCAGACAGCTACGGCTTAATCCCAGCTTGAAAGTGAATCATCGAAGAACTTCCCCTATCCGCCTGCTCCCGTCTGCCCCTAATGAGTCTGCAGCTAACGAGATGAAACACTTTATGTCAAAGAGAGACCTGTCTGAACCAAACCGTGCCAGGTGTTCCTGTACTACTGAGAATCAGCCTCCACCACAGATGTAGCATTTGAAGACAGCTTTTCAGGCTAAATCTCCAGCTTTTCAAAACTCGAAAGATACAGCCCATCTGTCTTCAGAGGCCATGGGGTGCTCTGGTTGGACTGATGGAATAGGGGGCTGGGTTCAAATCCCTGCTCAGACGTGGAAACCCGCTTGGGCACGTCGCGCGCTTTCAACCCTCAAGAAAATGTCCAACCTCCTCTCTGAATAAATCTTGCCAAAAGAACCTTATTTTTAGAGCCAGCGTGGCGTAGTTGAGACCAGAGTTTGAATCCCCATTCAGCCATGGGAACCCACCGGAGGACCTTGGGCAAGCCACACTCTCTCAGCTTCGGAGGCAGGCAAAGGCAAACCCTTTCTGGATAAGCCTGGTGGTAAAAACCCTACAAGAGGCTCACCACTGAGTTAGTGTTGCCTTGAAGACCCACAACGACAGGAGACAAGGGACGTTCAAAATAACCAGATGCTTATGCAAACTATAAAGTCGTTTGGTGATCGTGATGTTCTCTAATTTCTTGCCATCTAAAGCCCCTGACACCCTTTTGCCTGTATCTGAAGCCCACAGATGAAAGAACAACCCTCCAGAAGCAGAGGAAACATCTTTTTTTCATTTACACGTCTCCACGCCAGCGCTTCTCACTGTTCAGTTCTGGATCCCTTTCTCATGTTATCGGAAGTCACGGCCCCAGTAATTCACTCTTTTTACAGCACGTTTCACAACTTTCCAAACACACAAGCAGGTTATCCTAGGTTTCATTCTGCCCTCATCCCCCCCCCCGCCCAAATCCCTGCTCTTTTGTTCAAGTTTGAACCTGTAAGACAGAATATCTGTTTTTGCTAGAAGTTCCCTTCTGGCTGCTTTATGGAAAGAAAAAGAAAATTGGCTTAGCCTTCTCAGGTGAGAGAGAGAGAGAGAGAGAGAGAGCACCTCTGAAAACACAAGATAAACGGAGAATGGCTTGCCCCCATTTCCATCTAACCGCCATCCAAAAGGAAAAGAAGATCCAGTTAAAACAGACATAAGAACCTTTTGTCTCTGTTTGTCTCATCCTGCTCTTTGGAGCACACTGTTTTTCACTCCTTTAAACAATGTGCTTTCAGCTCACCGGGCAAGATAAGCAAAATCACCACGGCGTCTCGCCGGATATTGTTGAAACATGCATTGCTCCCTGTCTCTCATCACCAAACTGAGGTAGCAAACAGCAAACGTGTGCAGGCAGAAAAAAGCAGGGGGGAAAAAAGGCCCCGGGGAAGGTAGACTTTCTTAACCATTCGAAGAAAAACTTCCCCCCAAAATTAAATAAAATTCCAAGGCATCTTTCTTTTCCTCGTCTTTGGAGTTTGGGGAGAATTTTTCCACCTTCCTGCCCAGGGTCTGTTTAATTGAAGACAGCCTTTTAAAAGATTGTTGTGCAAACGTCTGTGTACATATATGCAGAGAGAAAGAGAGGTTTGGGCATTAATCTTGCTGTCTTGAATTCTGTAACCCAGGTTGCAAGAGGAGGGGGAAAAAACTATCATCAGTTTGGCTGCAAACAGCTCTTTTTTCTCATTCCTTACGGGAGCTTCTGCAACATCTGGTTAAAAAGAAGAGGAAACAAGAAGTTTAAAGCAAGTACCTGGGCTGGGGATGCTTCTCCTCGCGGTCCTCCGACCCAGCCGCATCCACGCCTCTGCGTCTCTCTGACCTGGACCCTACCTTGCCTTCGGAAACTCTGGGCCGCCGGCCACCGGAGGGAAGGCTTTTTGTTGGTGCGGTTTCTCACATGGTCCAGATTTCCCAGATAATCTGCTGCCAAAGAGCTCTTTAAGAAGTTTGTACGTCACATTCCTTCTTCTTTTTCTCCCCTCCCCTCTGGTTCCCCCCTCCTTTTTTTTAAATAATAAAGTCAAATAAACTTTCTGCAGCGGTAGGGCTATTGCCTTTGGTGCAGCTCTTAAAAGTTTTGCTCCCTCCTTCTGGAGGAGGGGAGGGTGTCTACATGGAGACAGGAGTCCAGATCACAACAGCACCAGATGAAGAAGAGGAGGAGGAAGGCTGAGGGAGGCAAGGACGAGACCAGGGAGGGTGGGGTGTGTGTGATTTAGCAGCCACCCCGAGGGGCCTCTGGGATCCGACTGGCTGAGGTTGCAAGCTATAAATGGAAGGAGGGTTTGGGAAACCGGGCTGGAAGAGGGGGAGAAAGCGCGAGGCTTGGGAGGGGACAGGTGTCCAGAAACAGGACCAGGTAACAGCCAGGGTGCAAATGCAAGAGGGGGAAATTGCTGGCTGAACCCCCTCCCTTTTGCATATTCATTTTATCACTTGCTTTAAGGAGAAAAACAGGAGGACGGGAAGAGGACGGGAAAGGAGTTAGGCTTTTGTTATCAAGTTCCCTGCAATAACTGACTCGGCTGCTTTCCTCGGCCGCAAGACTTCCTCCCGAAGGAAAAACAAGTTGTATTTAAACACACAGAGACACCAGTAAAGTTCCTTTCCCTGGAATGATGCTTAGTGGCCTCGCCGACTAACAGAATAGCATCCAGACTTGGCGCAAAGGAACTCCCCCAGTAATTCAATCCCTGGCCGTCTCTGGTGGTAAATGGAGCAGGTAAGGCGCAGAGAGCAGGACGGAAATGCCACCATATGAGACCTGAGAGCAACTGCCGGCCAGAGCTAGGAACATTAGTCTAGAGGGACTGAAGAGTCTCAGCCAGTGGCAGACAACAGAGTTTAAGACACTTCAGAAGACAGAACAGCCTGGATCCAGACATCCTACGCTGGCATGTGCATAAAAGCACACTTGGGCATAATACTCCTATCCTTGCAACAGGGTAAAGAAGCTTTGGGGAACATGAATGTGGGGGTCACCCACCTGTCCCCCCTTTGTCGCCAATGTGAAGAGCTCCTCCGTCCCACAGCTGTGGTACCAAATGTGGGGACCTTCCAGATGCCCTCATGGTTCCGGAGTGAGGCTTTATTCATCTCTTCCTCCCACTGGGAACCACCACTACGCTTGAATAACCGATGCTGCCACGGACGCCACGTCTCTGAACTCAAATATGCCAACAACTCTTATGTAGCATTCTCAGAAGCTGTATGCAAGGCGAGTATATAATACAAAAATAATTAAACAGCGTGGAAAGGGATCTTTCCAGCACCGTTGAAACTAAAGTTGGTAGCATAAACTTTTGTAGACCAAGCCTGCTTCAACAAGATGCAAGTTGCCCGGTGAGGCTGACTTAAGTTTATGAAAATTTATGCTACCAACTTTGATCTCAAAGGTGCTCCAAGGTCCCTTTGCACACCAATCCAGACTCACACAGCTACCTCTCTGAATTCTTCGTTGTTTTGTGCCTTCAGGTTGTTTCCAGCTTAAGGGCAACTCTACCACGGGTTTTACTGGGGGGCTGAGCAGGAATTGAACTCCACTCTCCAGGGTCATAGTCCAACACTCAAATCACGCTGGCTCTTGAATTCTACCACCTTATTAAACAGAAGTTTATCGTACAGTTAAAAAATTGCTTATTTAGCACACCTACATCGTGACCGGCCCTGACTGACCCCCCTCTCTCATTCCTACTCCTAACTCCCATCTCTCATTACCCATTCCTCAGTCAAGGAAAGCGTAAACCTCGGTCTGGGGATGATGAGACTTGTAGTTCTGCTCAACTGGATGGCCGAGGGCTCTACGGTACGTCTCCTCCCGCCGACAGTCACCATGTTCCTTCACATCATCCCCAATGAGGAGGGACACAACCTCACAGGAGAGGATTTTTTTTAAAAAGGAACAGAGGAGCAACTTGGAAAGCTGAGCACTCCAGAACAGGCAAAATAAAAAGAGAGAAAGAGAGACAAGAACATTGGAAATAGCATAAGAAGGAAGGGGGAAAGGCAAATTTCCCCCTGCCTGGTTTGCCCACCCTTGGGTGGCGGCACCAAATCCAGAGGACGGATCCTTTTGCTGGGATCAGTGGCAATGGCCCCGAGAAAACACTCTCTCGACCCCTCCTCGCCAACCCATCGCCCTCATCCTCTAAGTCCGCAGTGCTTCTTGCTTCTTCCAAGGAGAGCGGCTGCCGCCATCTACAGTTTCATCGAGGGACTTCATTCCTTGTTGCATTTACAGCCTGACGACCCTCCGCTTGGTGCTCTCCTCCTCCTCGGTCTCCGCCCTCTTCCTGCAACAACCCTGCAAGATAGTGCAAGCCGAGGAAAAGAACAAAGGGCCTGAAGTTGACAAGCGAGTTTCACAGCTCAGAGAGAGGACGGGAGCCTGGATTTGCACACGCGGGCATCCGTAAATCGAGCAAGTTGCTCCGTTTATGTATTCTTTTTATACTTACCTCCTGCTCCCCTGCCCCAAAATGAGCCTCAACGCCACCCAAGATGAACCCAATCGTTAAAAGACAGAAAATTATTTTTATGGCTTCTCGCCAGGTGCAATCCAGCCGTCCCTTTCTTATATGAAGCTAACTGCTCCATTTTTTTTTTAAGTGTGCAACATGGGGGGGGTATTTGCTTCAGAAAAAGTTGATAGAGTTGCATAAAATTATGGTGCAGACAGACAGTTTTTCTCTTCTTCTGCATAGTTAGAAATTTTGGGGGTTTTGACGCCAAGACGGCTGTTTGAAAGAGGTGCGCAGAGAAGCTGGTTCATCCTTGTATAAAACAGAAATGCTCACCCAGAGCTCAGACTACAACCCCCAGATCTCCCAGCCAGCTTTGGAACTGTGGGAGAAATTATTTTAAAAAATTAGCTTTTGAGACTCTGCGCCCTGCAAATACACAACCCCTGCTAATAAAGTCCGGATTCTGAAAGTCTACTTAATTTGATCATGTAATCATCTTTCCACCTTCTTGTATCGCTTTCTAACTGTCCCCACTCAATGTTTCAAGGAGCTCCTCTGGATCTTGCCTGCAACCCCTGGGATTTTTGTGGAACTCCTCTGGAATTTTTTTGGAATTGTCTTGCATGACAGCAGATGTGAAAGCCAAAAGCCACAGAATGGGGAGATTTTCAGTATCCTTCAGAATGGAAAATCATTCACCAGTTGAAAAGGAGTCAGTTTTTCTCCAGGTTAATCCCGTATAGAGAGACAGACACACACATTTCATGGGTTAAAGAATTTTAAGTCTTTAAAACCCTATAAAAATAAGAGCAGTGGGATCCAGGGAATGCTCTGGATGGGAACCGCAGCGTATCGGAAAGGATTTTAAATACAGACTCGACTGCTTTCATAGCTGCGGCACATCCTTGTTTGGCTGGGCAGAATCCCTGAGCAATTTTGCGTAAAAACCCACTCGCTCTCGTCTTCTGACCTTACGACAACCTGAAGAGCGAGGCCAAAACCAACAAATTGATTTCCAGCAGAGATAAATGCAAGGTACTACTTTCAGGCCAGGGAAGGGGAAAAAAACCATCGGACACGCTAACATAAAACAGGCAACAGCTGGCTTGACAAGAGGGCATGTGAGGAGGATCTAGGAGTTTTAGTCGACCACAGGGCGTGAACATGACTGAACAAGGTGATGTGGCAGAAAAATAGGCCAACGCAATTCTGGGACGCATCGACAGGATTCTAGAGTCCAGATCGAGGGAAACAGCACTCCCATTTTCTTCTGCCTTGGTTAGAAGCTCGCTTCGGCGACTGTGTCCAGTTCAAGAAGGATATGGACAAGCTGGAAACACGTTCAGAGAAGGGCGACGGAGATGATCGAAGATCTGGAAACCAAGCCTGAAGAAGAACCAATGTTAAGAGAGCTGAGTTTGTTCAGCTTGGAGAAGACCAAGAGGTGAGACAACACACCTTTCAAAACACTTCTGACATTTGGTAACCCTATTGCAGAGATTTCTTCAGAGGAGATATGCTATTGTCCTTCTCTGAGGGTGAGAGAGCATGACCAGCCCAAGGCCATCCAGTGGCTTTCCAGGCCAAGTGGAGATTTGAACTCGGGTCTCGCAAGAGTCCAACACTCAAGGCACCTCATCATGCTGCTTCTTACAAAGTTTCCCGGCCAAGATTTCTTCCATGGATATTTCCCTTTGCCTTTTTAAGGATGAGAGAGTGTGACTTGCCCGTTACTCTGTTGGGTTTCCAACACCAAGAGGGGATTTGAACAGTGGTCTCTAGGGCTTAGTCCTCAAACCACTACGTCACACTGATGGTCTGCGAGATGGCCATCTTTAAATATCATTTGGAAGATAGAGCCCACTCTTTTTCTGCTGCTCCAGAGACCAGGACACGAACCCGTGGGATCAAAGGACAAGAAAGGAGATTCCTACTAACATTTGGAAGAACATCTTGATGGCAAGGGTTGTTCAGCAGTGGAATAACTACCTGGAAAGATGGCAAATGCCCCCTCATTGGAGGTTTTAAAACATCTGTCTAAATGATCACCAGTCTGGGATCCTTTAACTGCAGATTCCTTCTACTGACAGTGGATTAGACTACAAGATCTTTAAGATTCCTTTAAACTCAGGCATTCTCTCCTTTTTCCAGGAATATTCTAACATGGATGATTTTTTTTCTTCCAAACACCTGCAATTTTATGAGTTTGTCCTGAAACTGTACTGATCTGGTGCTTCATCTGATTCCCAGTGCCCAGCTACTGTGAGTCGCACAGCAAATCTGTTCAGTACTGATTAGAGATGAGAGAAAAGTCCCCGGAGACATTTCTAAAAGAGAGGAAACCCCTTATAGAATTGCTATGGAAAAAAAGAAAACGATTTGCCAATTTTTGGTTCTGGCAATTATTAACACATGGTCAGTGGAAGAAGCGAACAAAGTAGTTCCAGAGACAGAGAGATCTGATTCTATTACATGTATGTATAATTGTCCAAAAGAAAGTCAGAAGCAATGCTTTCTTCTTCCTCTATATTTCCTTATATATTCCACTTTTTTTGCTGTTCCACAATATTTGTAATTTTTATTGCATTTTGAAAAACTCTTAATGAAGATTACAATCAGGAAATGACTTGTAGGACACACACGCGCACACATACACACACAAAAAGGAAATCTTTTTGATACCAGCTCCAGTTCTAGGCACCGCAGTTGGATATTGGCAAGTTGGAACGTGGCCTTAAGAGGGTGGCCACAATACTCAAGAGTCTGGAAACCACGTTCTTCAAAGAACAGTTTAGGGAGACAAAACACAGAGAATCGGCAGGCAAAGCACAGGCAGCTCAAACTTACCAATTGACAGCATTCACCCCTCAGTTTTGCCAAACTGTGGGTTGGTAACACCACTACAGGACACAAAAACTCATTCAAGCCAGGTGTATTTAATTCAAACGCTTCATTAGCACCATGTAAGTTGTCAACAGCATTCAAATAAAATGCAGTTATTAGCGTTTTTGTTTTCTCTTTTTTGCTTAAAAAAACATTTCAGGCAAAAAACGGACATTCTTGAAACCGAGCCTCAAAATCCATTTGGAAGTTGTTCGGCTGAGCTTCACTGACGGGTGCAAGGAGTGAATGAGTGAAAAAGAGAGAGGAAGGAAGGAAGGAGAGAGATTCTATGGGTTTTTCATTCCAATATAGTTTGTTTCAAGGCAAAAGGCTGTGAATTCGAATCATTCCTCAGATGGAACATAAAACAAAGCAAGACAGACAGAAACTCATGGATAAGAAACAGACAGCATCGTCCCTAAGACTATTCTTCATTCCGCAAGGAAAAGGGGCCTAGCAGCTCAAAAGCCACATCCAGCAATCCATCTCAGAATTCGGACAGTAGAGGGGAAAAAACCACCATCTTGAGAACCGGCTATTCACCTCATCTTTTTCTACGCAAAGTCTGCTGGGAAGAATTAACCTCAGAAAGAGTTTAAAAACAAGTGGCTTAATAAAAACATGTAAAAGGAGGATTTCTTTTAAAAAAGGAAGGGTCATACTACAGAGAAAGCATATTTGAATCGGCATGAGGTTGCAGTGTTGCTCCGCCCTTGTAGAAGCACCGTTCCTTCCAAAGAACCATGAAATCCCACTCATCCAGACCTGCACCTCAAGCGTGGGAATCCCTGGCCAAGGGATTTCAGCTCCCCCGTATCCCCCCGCTTCTCACACACACATACTACCCTTGCTTCAAGGTTGACCAGAAGGAACCAGGGGGAGGGCGAGCTTCCCCCTCCCACCCACCAAGTTCACTTGGCCAGTGCGCCCATGGGGTCCCAGGCCGGCAGCACGATCGGCTCCTGAAGCATTACCGCCAGGACCTCCTCCGGCACATGCTTCCGGTCCACCACCACTTCGTAGACGTACTCGGAGAACCAGTCGTCTGTCATGATGAGGTAACCTGGAGAGGACGGAATCGGGAGAAGAGATCTGTTACCATGGGGAATGGGCAACCATTGGGAGGCTGAGGGGCCGCATCTTTGCACGGAGCAAAAATAAAACACAGGAAAAAATTCACACAAAAAGAAAAGGGAGTAAATCTCGACCAGGCGGTTTAGGGAGTGTATGGAAATGAAACTGGGGGACAACCTTTAAAAAACAGCTTGATAATCCCATGGCTTTTTTGCAAAATTGACTGATCTCAAGGCCTGGCCCCTGGCCTGGGGGTGGGGGACTCAGTTCAAAGCAAGAGGAAAGGACTATGTCCAAATCTCCAACTCAGCCTGTACATCCGCAGCTTGCTACAAATCCGGAAGGCTCAACCGATGGAAGAACTCTACATTACCTACTAGAGAGGAATGGCTGTTGAAACTGACACAACTAGCAGACATGGATAAATTACCTGGATTGATTGGAGAAAAATTGTTGGAGACATTTCCAAAAGACTGGCAATCCCTTCTAGACTTTTTGCAGAAAAACAAAAATGGTTGCCTTTTGGTTCTGACAATGAGTGATTGCTGCCAGAATGGCCTGGTGGTTAAAACGCCGGTCCTTGCGGTAAGGCTCTCTTGGCTGGGCGTTCAAATCTTGAGTGCCTCTTTTGAGTCAAGGTAGTGGTTCAAGTGCTGGACTATGACCCTAAGGGGCCAAGGGTTCAAATCCCCACTCAGCCATGGAAAAACCCACTGGGTGACCTTGGGCGTGTCACATACTCAGCCCCAGAAAACCCCATGATTAGTTCATCACAAGTTGGAAACAACTTGAAGGCACACAACAACCACAAGATCGGATTACCGGAAGAAGTGAACAATGTAGTTTTAGAAAGATTTGATTATGCTATAGGTACGTATAATCGTCAAAAAGAAAGTCAAAAGCCATGCTTTCTTGTCTATATTTCTTTCTGTATCCTATGCTTCTTTTTCATTTTTTCTTTTTTTAAATTGTTTGTAACTTTTTATTGTACTTTGGAAAATTCCTAACAGAAACTATTTAAGAAGAGACCAAAGGGGAATCAACACACAGGTGGAGAACTTGAAGGAAGGAATCCTGGTCTAGATGCCAGCCCTTGCTTTTGGGACAGAGTTCAGGGCCCAAGTGGTCAAAATCCACGAAGCGGGGTGCAAAGGAGAGCCCAAGGGGTGACAGGGCAGGAGGGCCACACCTCCCAGTGCGCCAGGCAAAAGAGTGCAGCATTTCTTCCATAAACCATTGCCCTCCCAACCAGCCTCGAGTCTAATCTCGGCTTTGTTGTTTCAGGCAGTCTTCTCTCAACCCTCTTCGTCAGGGGCTGAGGCTGGGCCTGTTGTTTCAAGCTCACTGTGCCAGGCCTCCGCTCCAAATCTAACATCCTCATTCTTCACCTCTTCCTTAAACAATGGGGTTGCCAGACCACAATTCCGCTCTCCCGGCAGTGCTCTGCACGGGTGTATGGAAGCCAAGCTGCCCTGAAATCTTATCCAGGAAGCCAGGGGCTGCGAGTGAAAACGACTCTGGGATGACGGACAGAGAGGGAGAGGGATCCATCCCACCGGATGCTGGGTCACAGCTCCCAGATAACACCCATCACTCTGTTTGTCTCTCTGTCTACTTTACTTACAGCCCAGCTCTTCCCCTAAGCTGGGACTCAAGGGGGATAACAACAGACATACAAAGACAACCACATACAAAAAAGTTAAAGAAGAACACTGCGTATAGAATTTTGATGTTGCTCCTGTGTTGCTTCAAATCAATTCTGACCATTACTCGGAAGTCCCACATCCACCCACGTGCAAATGTACAAATGTACAAATGTTATTTTTGGGAGGATTCCAACTGAGATCACTTTATGCTGAATGTAATTTGCCACTTGGTGTGCCATCAATTTGAACAAAATTGTGTGATGATTAGGAGCCTTGGATAAGTTGCCATCATGCCAAGTTTCCCCTGTGCCCCTATCTGGAGTGTGTCCCCTTGGGAAGTAGGGCGTTAGGGAAGTCTTGGGAAAGTTCCCGTCAGGTCTAGTTTTCCCCTCGTCCCCTGCCTGGAGTGTAGGCCTACTTTGCAGAAGGCTGCATTAGCCTGTGAAGAGTAAAGGAAGGCTGCTAAAGCTGCAAGGGAGCACTTTCTTGCTAGGCCTGGAGTTCTCCACTTGCCCACGAGCAAAGTCGCAGCACTGAAACGAAAAGCACCTCCAGAACCCACTCAAGACCGAAGCGCTGCTCTGTCTCTGGATGGTCATAACACAAAAGACCGAGGCACTAAGGAGCTCAGGGAATCGACTTAAACCTTGGCTGCCACCAGCAGGCAGGCTGGACAAGGGAAACTTTGAGGAATGCCTATAATCCGGTGAGCCTTTTGCCCGGCTATTTTTAAACTCCAAAAGCCTGATATGGTTCACATTTGTCTTTTGTGGTTAACAGCAGAGGTGCTGTGTGGGATTTCTTTTTTTTTTAAAGCATGTGAGAGAGTGTTTTCATTGCAACAGCAACTTGGGGATTTTTAGCGCTCCAATAAAACAGACAGGGAAACCAAAAACTAAAAATAGTGGCGTGCTGACCCCAAGGCAGACTTTTTCATGCATGGGGGGAGGCCTACCTGTGCCCCTGCCCCATTTGTGCCACAGGATCCCCACCAATGTTCTCTCTGTTCCACTTAGGAAAAAATAGGTGTTACACAGGCAAGGTCTCAGGATTGGAAATGCGTGTGACGTGGTGGGAAGGAAATAAACAAGCATTAAATGGATCACTATCCACAATCAGCCCCCCACATCTGCAAGTTTGGCTTTCACAGATTTGATTATTTGCAAGTTTCTTCCGCCCCGCCCCTCCCACCTCAGGCACTTCCTTTCTCGGGGAGCCTTCCTTCTCCGCAGCTCCGATCAGGCCATGCAGCCTCACTGGAGCTCCTGAGAGGGAAGATTCCCCCAGAAAAGAAGCAACTGAGAATGAGGGCATGGGCTGGAGAACCCCACAAATAATTGGAATCAGTGGAAGCGAAACCCACAAATGTAGAGGGTCAACTGTACAAGAAAGGCCAGTCAGCACTGTGGATTGGGAGCCAGGACTTGGGCTTTCGGAGGCCCACGTTCAAATCCCTGCTCAGCCATGGAAACCCAGTGGGTGGCCTGGGGCAAATCATACTCTCTCTGCTTCAGAGGCAAATTTCCTAGGAATAAACCTTGAGAGCAGTGCCGTGGCTGAGAAGTCCAGGAAAGAAGGCTTCAAATCCCTGCTCAGCCCTGAAAACCACTGAGCAACCTTGTGAGAGCTGCTCTTCCTCAGCCAAATTAAACGAAGGCAGTGCCAACCCCCCCCCGAACAAACTTGGACAGGAAAACCCTAGAAGAGACAGCATGGCATAATGGTTGGCCATGGAAACCCACTGGGTGCCCTTGGGCAAGTCACACTTTCACAGCCTCAGAGGAAGGCAAAGGCAAACCCCCTCTGAAGAAATTTCCCCCAGAAAACCCTGTGACAGAGTCTCCTTTGGTTTGCCCCAAATCAGAAGCGACAGTCGAAGGCACCCAACACCAACAGTGGCTTTAGGGGCAGAAGTGAATTTTAAGGTTCAGGAGCCCTGCCTGTCCGTATCTCTATGTAGAACATGGGGGACAGGGTGAACACTGGGGAGCAGAGAGAGGAAAGGAGACGAGAGAAAGATGAATCCAGAGTCAGTTCTAAAGCAAGCAGCTGCTGACTGAGGCCGGATACTTCCTTCTCTGGCTTTGAAAGGAGAGATAATAGGCCTTTCTGCCTCCGAGGTCTGCTCTTCAGAAACGCTAATGAACTTTTCCCACACAAAATGAGATTACATCAGGATCATGAGGAATGCAAGGCAATCAACAACAGACTCAGAAAGTGTGTGAGCGTGTGCGTGTGTGCACATATTCACAACATACAGGGCTGCTTTCTTGCCTTCTTAAAACCCCATCCAGGAATTTTCTAATCTCTGCCTTATGACCCTGTGCTAATTAAAAGGGACATGGATACTCAGCTCAGCGTCAACGGCCAGCCGTTTGGCTGAAAGGGCACACAGAGAGTTTTTGTTAACTCTGAACACCCAAGTTTTGTATCCCCTCCAAACTGGTCCCCATGTTTTGCAAGCATTTTGCAGCAAAAAAACAAACAAACCCTGTGTTTTGCAGCAGGCGCCGCAAAACACAGGGTTTCTTTCCTGCTGTAAAACGCTTGCAAAACATGGGGACCAGTTTGGAGCAAATCGTGATCATGTTGGATTTGCGAGTGTTTAGTGCAAATCCCAAACTGAAGCATCTGTTTCTTAGTTTCAGTACTGGCACAAAAGGACGTCAAACCTTTGGCAGGGGCTTGGAGGAGATCTGCAGTTTTGGGGTCCCTACTTAACAATGCTGGCACAGACAAAAACAGAGGAAGGCCTTATTACGCTCAGTGCAAACCCTCAAACTCAGTGGGGTGAAACCCAGGCAGTGACAAAGCAGAAACATTAAGAGGGTTATGAGTGTTGGACTAGAATTCTGGGAGACCAGAGTCTGAAACCAGGGGTACGTATTCCCTTCTTGCTTTGCAGGTTCCCTCTCTTTTTCTGAAATACTTTTAACGCCCCCAGATTCTGTGGGGCCTTTGGCAGCAACAGTCCGGTTCTCTAAGAGCAGCCATGGTGATGGCTATTTCCTTGGGCATTCTGGGAAGGAGGCATGGGGGCAGCAAGAGCTCATGTCACTAAGAAAGTCAGCCATGTTGAAGAGAGCATTTTTTTTAATTATTGAAAAATAAATGGGGAAAGGGTGAGAAGTTTGCTCCTCTCAAATCATCCCCCCACTTTCCTCTTTTCCCTTTGCTTCAGGGCCTTCCCCTATTGACTCTCCCACCCCACCATTTTAGGTAAAGTTCTGAAGGGTAAATGGAAGACGGGGCCTGCTCCCCATCCTCATAGGAACACCAATGGGAACATCTTACCTTTGTTCCCACGGTCTTCACCCCACGAGTTCTCCACGCGCCATTTTTCAAAGCAGCCCTCTTTGTCTCCCTAGAAAGGGAAAATGTGGTGTAGAGTGATTTAAAAAAAAGAAAGAAGAAGAAGCCTGAAGGAATGCAGGCTTACACTTGAATTTAAAAGTACTCGGGAACAGTGCCTTTAGGGCATTTAGGCAGGTACCTAGAAGTATTTCCTAGACTATTTTGATCTGGGAGGTCTGGGCACCTACCAACGGCATTTTTAGTTTGGCTGAAACTTCGCTCAGGTCCAAAACCAGGCAAGCTGGAGATGGGCAGGTGGGTGAAATCTCTGGAGGCCTATGTGGAATTATTTTCAAGCTCTTAAACTGGATGAAACAACCCTAAAGTTCGCTTGAATGTCGGCAAGGATTAAAATGTCGCATCTGGAGAAAGAAAATTAAACTGTAGTTGTAGCAAAGAAAAAAAATCTGTTTGCACAACAGGTATTAAAAGAAAAATCACAATTTAATACCTGTCTCTGGTGGATGTAGTAGTAGATTTGCTGATGATTTTTAAAAAAGCAGTTCTAGCGCGTTCTGTATTTAATCTTCCCAGGCTTAATATGAGGAAAGAGCTCCAGACGTTCAGACAACCCATCTCTCACTAGCTACAGTGGATCAGCAATGACCCTAACTCCCTCAGGCTAGGACAGCAGCTTCAAACGACATTACATTTTATGGCTGACAGGTTTACCTAAGGTTCTTTGTTGCTAGGTAGACTTCAGGTTGGGATCTATGGGTCAATCTATTGAGCGATAACGGCTCAACAAAGCCCAGTTATTTAACACAGGGAGGAAAAATAAAAGCCCCTCTTTCCCACATCCTAGATTAGATAGCTGAAACGATCGCTTGGGACAACCAGGAACTGACTTTTTTTTGAGTGAAAAGGCTGTGAGCTTTGTTTGGCTAGCATCCAGAACAAATTCCTAGCCTCACAACCACAGAATCTTATGGAAGGGGCTGCAAGGGTCATCCAGTCCAACTGCCGCCACACAGATCTCTTTTGTTCTAAATGCGGCTCTGGCTGGTAGATGCTGGGCATGATCCAACTGGTGAAGAGACGATAGAGGGGTGACATGGTTGCCCTCTTTAAATACCTCAAGGGCTGTCACAGAGAGGAGGGAGCAGGTTTGTTCTCTGCTGCCCCCAGCTCAAATGGTCTGAAGTTACAAGAGGGTAGATTTCAACTGAACATTAGAAGCAACTTCTTGACCGTAAGAATGGTTTGGCAGTAGAACCAGTTCCTTCGACTGGTGGTGGGGGTCTCCCTTCTCTGGATGTCTTTTGAGGCTGGACAGCTACCTGCTGGGGATGCTCTACAGTGTTAAGTTGGGGCTGGATCTGATGGCCCATTGAGGCTGCCCCAACTCTATGACTCTCATATGTGGTCAGACTGAATTCTCTCCACACCTGCCATTTGTGGGGCTCTCTGCCACCCCTACACCCCCAAAGCTTACCTCCTCGCTGAAGGCGGTGATGACCATGGCATGGGTCATCATGGAATCCCCAAAGATGAGGCGTTCGTCCTTCTTCAAGGTCTTGACCGACACTCCAAAGACCAGCTCGTGATTAAATCTACAAAGAACACATGAAAGAAAAAATGCTGTAACAATGGCACGGTGCAGATTCTCTCTGAGTTTCTGGCAGTATAAAAGGCTGGTATTTTGGCTTTCCCATCCTTTGGCCTTTTGAAAGCAGCCTCTTGACAACTTCTGTTCCACCCAAATACTTTCCCCACCCGTGACCAGAGCTCAGATGAAAAGTTCCTCATTTGGACTGCAATTCCCAGAATCCTCAAGCCAACAGGATCACTAGTGAAATTCTGGGAGTTGAGGTCCAAGAAAAAGAGAGAGAGGATCTTTCATGAGCACTGCCCACGACTTACATGTTAATATCGTTGATGCCCAGCTTGCTGTTGAAGTGCTTCCCAACGTCACAGCCGAACCATACTGCCTAAGGAGAGGGAGGAAGAGGAAGAGGGGTCGGAGGTCAGACGCTACCTGACAGCAAACGGAAACAAGTGGGGGAAATCTGGGGACAATGGTGGTGATTATATTTATTTATATCCTGCTTTTTCCCCAAAATTGGGACTCAAAGTGGCTCACAACTTAAAATAAGCAACTTAAAACATACAAAAAGTGACTATTTAACTGGAAATAAACTATTTACATTACAGTTGTTCCTCCACATTTGCTAGGGTTAAAGGTGCAGGACTCTCACACAAAAACGGAAAAACTGAAAATATCATAATATGTGTGTGTGTGCGCGTCTGTGAGAATGGGCCCCCAGGGTCCAAATCAGGTCAGGGAATGAGAAGGGAAAGAGGGTGGCTTGGCACGGTAGCCTTGTACTTCCTGTCTGAGAGAGGGTTGTGGTGCTGAAAAATTGGGCTGTGATCCACCCTTAGCTGGCCGGGTAGCAGCTGGTGGAGGAGGAGTGGGAGGACCAGATGTGGGTTTTTAAAGGGTTGCGTGACCTGACTAGAGCTGTTGGCAGGGAAGGCTTTCCCCAGAAAAGAAGTGCCTGAGGTCGGCCGGGCAGGATTTGGATAAACTCTCAAATAATCAGTTTCGTGAAAGCGAAACCCGCAAATGTGGACGGCCGACAATTACCGCTCAGCAAAATAGTAAGATGCAATTGAAGAAGATTTTTAAAAAACTCTTAAAAACAACAATTAAGCAATACTGTACTTTCTATTCCATTACTTTAAAGCTTTCTATATTAAAAGTCTGTCTGAAGAGAAAAGTTTTAGCCTGCCACTGGAAGGCCAAGACAGCAGGCAGCCTTCTGGCCTTCCCAGGAAGGAAATTCCAGAGTCCAGGGGCAGCCACTGAGACGGCCTTCTCTCGTGTCCTCACCAACCGGACTTGTGTTTGTGGTGGAACTACAAAAAGGGCCTCTCCTGACAAACCCGAGGCTGGGGTTGGCTCATACAGGGAGACGGAAGAAAGGAGCAGGCAAAGGCCATACCTCTCCATCACGAATGGATGCTGCTGCCACTTTCTTTAGGAGTTCGATGGGCTGGTTGTTGTACAGGGTCTTCCTCCCGCCGACCATGTTACCCAGGTAATCCACCGTGTACAACCTGTTGTATTCGTTCTTGGGCCGAGGGTCATTCACCAGGCAAACCTGCAAATTGGAAAGGAGATCACTCAAAGACAGGCTAAATTTGACTCCTTCCACTGTATCACCATCCCAAACAGTAATGGTAGGGTCTAGCAAAATGAGCCAGGGTGGGGGTCCCAGGTGAGTTACAGAGTGGAGATGGCCATTTCCCATTTGTCCCTCGCCTTAGTGTGCTGCAAGGCCCAACCTTGCTTTCCATGTCGAAGACTGGCTTGACGTGTTCCCTGTAGAAGTCCAGTGGTGAGATGGGTCCAATTTTGTGGTAGTTCTTCTCTTTGTCGTAATACTCCCAGGTGAATGTCTTCGGAGGGCCCCCTAGGCAGATGGTGACCACCCTGAACACCTGCCAGGAGACGACAGAAAAACACAAAGATGTGGGTGGCCAGTTCCCAGCTCTCCTCTGCTTGAAGTGGCTGGCAGAAGTTAGCTCTGATAAGTCAGAAGAGCCTAACAGACTGCCCTGCTGTGTTTATGTTGTGCAGTTGTGCAGAGAAACACAAGATGATTTGCAGCTTAAAAATTAAGGGTTTGCAAAGAGAGTGACGCTACACCATGCTGGCCTGTACTAATAATAATAAATAACAATAAAACAAGCAGGCTCCGCTGGCCAGCAAAGCACGCCTTGGCTGCTCACCCGCCTCTGGGTTGTAGCCAGGGCCACAGATTGGACCAGATCATTCCTCAAGATTAAAGGAAAGGGGAAAACCCTAGCTGGCATGGAGCTCTGTGTGCCCATCAAAAGACGCCAAGCTATTTGCATTGATCTCTACTGCCCCCTCGTGTGGAAATATTGCTCCCGCACCTGCTCTGCACAGGTCCACAAAACCCCACCGCGAGAGATCATGTAACTTTTCTAACTAAAAACACAATGGCCTCAAAGGATTCTTTAGCCATTGCTCTGATAGTTAGCAGGATGTGGCTGCTAAACACAGTGCTTATCCACACCCAGGATGAAACAGACAACTTTCAGCAACACCAGTTCCCCATTCCATTTTTGCAACCGATGAAAAATATCTGCAATGGGTGTCTGTCTGCAAAGGCAAACAGACAGGTTTCTCTCCCTCTTTAGCAGATGAATTTATAAACACAAAGGTTATAGCTAAAAAGGTACCTAAGATAACTTAGAGGCAAAACTCCATAATCTAGGATTCTATGGTTCTATGAAAATGGGCTGGGTTACAGACAGGCTGTTACTGGAGATAGAGATTGGGCGTGTTTCTATCAGCCACCAAAAGTTTCCTAATTGGGCAGTTAAGAATTCAGAGCCTGGAAACATTACTTCTTTGTACTGCATTGTTTTAAACAGTATTGTGTAACTTTTAAAACTTTTAAAAATGTATGTTTTTATGATGGTTAACAGTTTAATTCAATTCTAATATTGACTTTGTATGCTTTTACAGTTAGCATTCCACTTTCACTAGGCTTAGGGACACAGAATCCTAGCAAAAGTGGGCTAAAAAAGCAAATATCAAAATGTGTGTGTCTGCGGGAAGGCATGGCAGGGAGAGTTGACACCCAGGGTCCAATCCAAGTCAGGGAAAGGGGAGGAAAAGAGGGTGGGTGGGTCAGCAAGGCAGCCCTATATTTCCTCTCTCTTCCTCGTCTCTTTCCTTGATGGGAGGCATCAGGACAGGGTTTGCTGTGAGGAGAAACTCTATGTGTAGCTGGCCCTGGCCAGCAGCTAGTGAAGGAGATCCAGAGATGGGTTTTTACAGGGCTATTCAGCCCAACTGGAGCCACCAAGAGGGAAGGTTCCCCAGGAAAAGAAGCATTTGAGGTGTGGGGGGTAGGGTTTGAGAAAATCACAAATAATAAAATCCCCAAAAATCAATTCCATGAAAGTCAAACCCACAAATGTGGAGGGTAAACTATAATTGTAATCTTTTTAATGTGTGAGTTTCCTTGAGTCCAATCTTGGGGGAAAAGGTAAGCTAGAAAGTAAGTTGATGATGATGATTGATGATGATGTCCATTTGCATTTGTTTACCAGATCTGCATCTTACCTCTTCTATCATAGCATCCTTGGCCGCACACAGCTCCTCCTCGGTGCATTCTGTCTCCACCATGTTTCGTAGCCGGTGACAATACTCCCGCATCTATTTGGAAAAGCAGAGAGGTCACCAGCTGAAAGCAACATGTTGTTCTAAAAAACTCAAACAAATAGGCATGAATCTGTTGCCTTTCTAGTGGTATTCTCAGGTTTGGGATATCGGCGACTTTTTGCAGGTTAGAAAGGGAAAGCCCCGATCACAGGCCGTTTTGGAAATGACTTGGAAGGCACACAACTCATGTACTTCGCACAACTTTCAAGAACTCGGCTATCCCCAAAAAAACTTGTTAAAAGTTTTTTCCACAAACCCTCCGACCTCAATTACCTTGTAGTTCAGAATCTCATTCATCCGTCTGGAAGCCTCAGTGGTGAAAGATTCAGGGAAAAGTTTCTTGGGAACAACACCATGTTTCTCTGTGAAGAAACAAATGTTCCTTACTGCCTGGAACTGGTGACCACAGAAAAGAGTGTTCCGCCCCCCTGCACACTCTGAGCTGATTTAAGATTAAGGACATGTTATACAAGATCATTCCTTGGCATTAAGAAATATGCCCAATGCTGTTTCATTTCTCTCTGCCTGTGGCACAAGAAAGGAGAACGGCACTTGTTTTGCCTGCCGAAGGGAACAGCGTCAACTTCGGCAATGTCTCCATTTATAATTGGGCAAAAACACCTGCAGAAATCTTGAAGACCCCTTGCCAATCAACACTGACAAAGCTGAGCCAGATGGATAGCCCAGATCTTGCTTGGTACATAAAGCCTCTGTTCCTATTATTCCTCAATAAAGCCACAAACCTGGCAATTTAACCACAAATCTACCTCATCTGAATACAGAAAGCTAGTTTTTGAATATTATTTGTTCCTATTATTCATTACTGTGCCGCAAAGCCATTCTTTGTTGTTGCTTGTTATAACATTAAGTAACATCCTGTGTTGCTTACTCTTTTTCCATTACTTAAGGAGAAAAAAACTTAGCATCGATTACAGCCTCTCTCCAACACCTGTTTCTCACAGCAATTCCAAATCACTCATGCTTTACAGCAGTGATTCTTAACCTGTGGTCCACGGACTCTTGGGGGGCCACAACGTCCTAACAGAGAGCTCATGAAGACCTGAAGAAATGTTATGAGCTTGGTGGTCCATGGCAACAAAAGATATTTAAAGGGGGTCTGCGGTAAGCAACAGGTTAAGAACTACTGCTTTAGGAAGTTTGAATCTTCCTTCCCTTCTCCCACTTCCATTCAATGCAGACCAAAAGAAAACAGGTTTCCTGGCCACTTGTCTTCTTACCAATGAGATTGACCAGCATGTCCCATTGTCCACCATCATTGCAAGGATTGGCTAGTAAGAACTGCACCAGCCGGCCTTCCACGGACTCACCCTTCGCCGTCTTCACGAAGGCGTCTAAGAAATAGTAGCAGCGCTCCACCTGGGAGGAAAAACAGCAGAGTCATGAGCCAGAAAAGCCCAGGAAGAGAGGCCTTGGCTAGGCTTCCCCTGAACATGGGGGGTGGGCAGCTTTGGGGTGTGAAGGGCAATTCTGCCATGTTTGTGGGCCCCCACTGGGTCATTTCAGGGCCAGGAGAGGCTTTTGTTACAATGTTGAAGACGCTTCCTGTTCACTTACTTTAAAAAAACAAAATAAAGAGATTTCCTATGCCTAAAACAGCCCGGAGGGGACCAAAAACAGTGTAAAAATACTCCTGCAGTGGGCACAAGGGGCATTTTGGGGCTATTTCTCCCCAAAAAAGATCTTGGGGAAGCATTAAGCGGTTGTAGGGGACTGCATGTGGTCCACGGGCCTCACTTTGCCCCCTCCTGTCTTGTGTCTGAATTCTCTTTGAGCTAAAAATCCAGGGCTTTGGCTATCCAAACTATCTCAAGCAGTGCAAAGAGCCCCAATCTTTTCCCCACCAGCCCTCTGAGAAGCATCTCTTTTCAACTGCTCCTGGCTGCACCTTTCAACGTGAAAAAAAAACTCCTTTCCTCTGTGCACAGAGTGACTCAGCGTAACACAGCAGGGCCGGCCCTACCAGAAGGCAGAAGGAAGTGGTAAGCTGTTAGGTAATCCATGTGGTATTGCTGTTATTTTTACGGCTAGGTTTCTGGGAAAGGCCTTGAGGGATCTCCTGCTGCTTGTACGAAAGCAATACAGGTACTCTGGCTTCAATTACGGGGCAGGCTTCCTCCAAATACTGGTTGTCTACGATTTCAGTTTGACTACAGCTGTTGACTGATCACTTCCTCCTCTGTAGCTAACCTTTTCTTCAAGCTAACTTAGGCAGCAACTGTCACCTCAAAACTTGTGGCAGCAAGTTCCAAAGATTAGCTACAGCATGCACAAGGAAGTTATTTGCTTCCACCGAACATATCACACCATCAGCAAACTATTATGACAGAAGGAGAATTGCCCTCGTTCCCCCACAATCTCTCCACCACTCATCTCCTCTTTCAACACCATTAATAGCTGTACAGTTTGATAATCTGTGATTTACATTGTAATTAGTGCAAATGAGAAGCAGTAGAGATAGGTCTAATATAATTTTTCCACAGTGCCCAGAAAACAGAGTGCCTGCGACTGTTTGTACTGAAAACTGATACGTAGCCCTCCATATCCATGGATCCTGCATCCACGGATTCAACCAACCACAGCTTGAAAATATCGCCCCCTCCAAAAAGGAAACCTTGATTTTGCCCTTTTATATAAGGGACATCATTTTACCACTCCATCGTACATAACAGGACTTGAGTGTTCATGAATTTTGGTATCCATGGGGAGACGGGACACCTCTACCTGTTTTACTTTTTGTAGATCAATACTCATTGTTGTTTTTTTAATAGACCCTCTCTGGAAGCTGCCTTGGGTCCCACTGGTGGATAAAAGGAGCATACAAATAAAATATAATGCCACCTTAAGTCTCAGACCTGAGAAAAAGGTGAAAGAAAAAAGACCACAACACAAACCAATGGATTCCAACTACCAGAAAAGAGACTCCACCTAAACATTAGAAAGAACTTCTTGATTCTAAAAGCTGTTTGACAGTGGAATAAGCTGCTTTGGAGGGTGTTGGACTCTCTTTCCTTGGAGGCCTTTAACCAGAAGTTGGACAGGCATCTTTCCGGAGGGCTTTAGCTGTGGATTCCTGTATCCCTGTATATTCCCTCGATGCCCCTTCCAGCTCTACGATGCTACAAGTCCATGAAATAAAATGCTGGTACCACCACTAACAATAGTAATAACAGCCTCCCTGGATGGAAGGAAGGATTCCGCACACAAACCTTGTCCCAGAAGAAGAGGTACGACTGGCTGAACTCAAACTCCTCAATGTTGAGCTTCTTCATGAGCGGAAGGCGCATCACGTTCAAGCAGGAGAAGATCCAGCAGCGGCCTGAAGGAGCAGAGAGCCATGGAAGAGACGGATGGGGCAAAAAATTAAAACACAAGCAGAGGGAAAACAGGCTGGGGTGGTGGCGGCATACAATCTCCAGGATAATACTGAAGGGACTAGGGCCTTCATCAGTGCATCTCTCTTGCTCCTCATTCTTTTCTTTGAACAAACTAGTCCAAAAAGCAGATTCAAAATGCTTTGTTTTTTGTTGCTGCAGACAGAGCTCTCAACAGTGGCTGCTGTGTTTCTATTTTATTATACTTTAAATCTGCTTTTAAAACTGCTCTTAACTAGTGCGTATTTCTTAAAGTTGGTTTAATTGTGTTTTAAGCTATTATTACTGTTGTTGTTGTCCTTATTAGTAGTAGTAACTACTACTATTATTGTTATATCCTGCTTTTTCCCAAAATTAGGACTCAAAGCAGCTCATAACTTAAAAGAACTATACAATTAACTATACAATTAGAAACGTACATTAAAAAATTATTAAAATAGAGTTAAATTATTTACTGTATTAAAACAGTTACACCTCAGTAAAAAAAAAATGTAATTTTAAAAGACTAAAAACACTTAAAACAGCAATTAAAACCATACAGCACCCCTTGTCCTATTCTTTAAAAACCTTTTTTTTTTTTAAATGTGTCTGAATAAAACGGTGCTAGGATCATCCTGTCTTCCCTGGGAAGAGAGTTTCAGAGTCTAGGGGCAGCCAGTGAAAAGGTCCTCTCTCCTGTCCCCACCAACCATGCTTGAATTGCTGCCATCCCTCTTTTGGAAGATGTCCAGAGAAACACATCACTGTTCTCTACTTTAGCCAGCCTGTCAATCTGCAAAAAGAGGAGTTCCTTCCTCCCCACCTCACGCTTCCCAAACTCACGACAAGCCTGTGAGGTAGGCCAGGGTGAGAAAGAAGGAGTATAGCTGATCCTTTGGGTCTAGGTAGACCCTCAAAGCCAGGTCTTCTCGGCCAAAGACACTGCCCGTCAGGTTAACTTGGGCATTCTTTTGTACTAAGAGGTTTATTTGTAGTCGCACTGTATTGCATGTTTAAGCGGCTGTGCACCACCTTGAATCCCACGCTGGGAGGAAGGCAAGTTACAGATCAAATCGATAAATAAATACTTCAGAAGAGCTGTGATTCAATTTCCACGCAGGTGACGCCTCTGCCATTGTTATCAGTCACCTATAAAAAGCCGGCCGGCCGGCCAGCCCGGTGTTTGAGGGAATTTTCCATTACCTGAGTTCTTCTGATTGGTGACGGGCTTGCCCTCGGCAGGTATCGCGTGCTGGAACACTTGGAGCGTGTCCTGGACCACACTCCGCTCCAGGCAGAGCTCCAGCGGGTCTGCGCAGGTGGCGATGTTTTGAGCCAAATGGTACCGGGGCTCAGCTTTCAGCGTCTGGTTGAAAGCTTCAATTTTTTTCAGGCTTAACCCTGTTTACAAAAACAAAAGCAACGGAGTAGAAAATAGGTTGAACTGGAGATGCTCCTGAAAAATCAGCTTCAGGGTATAAATCCAGGGAATGCAAGACAAAATAAAAGACGTTGGCAGTCCAAGTTACCTGCAGGATCGCCTCCTCCCCTACAATCTGCCTCAAACACTCGGGTCCCCAGGGGACCATTTACTTAAACCAGCCAAGACTAGACCAGCAATTTGAATTTGCTCATTCTTAATTGAAGGAGCCTTTTAAACACTTTGACTGAGCCATTATTTCTACTGCTTTGCCTTCTCAGTCTACGGCTTTTTAATTCTGTCATTTGCCAGCGCTGCTGCAAAAACTATGGCAGGTTGTTGTGTATGAAAACAGAAAAAAGAATCACAACTGAAGCTGCCTAACTTTGCCTTAACTCTGTCCAAGCTGTGCGCCCCGCTCTACGGGTATGTGGAACTGGCATGGCAAAGGAACTCTGCGCATTCTCAGAAACACTCTCCTCAATCTCATTCTCCACTTAGTCCCACAGAGAGAGAGAAAGAGGCTGGGGCTCAACCCTGCAGGGGAGCCCCGGCTTCAGTCCCTTCCTCTGCCCCTTTCCGTCCTCCCAGCAAGGCAAGCAAGCAGAAGGGCACTCTGCACATGCTCGGAAGCCATACTCTACCGCAAACCCTCAGCTAAAGAGCGCTCAAGCCAGCTGCTGGGGCTGAGTGAGCGTGCCACCTCGCCCTCACCCAGAGAACCGGGAGGCGGCAGCACTCTGCACACGCCCAGAGTCACTCTCGCCTTCTCCACTGTCATCATTTAGGGCGGAGAGGGGGCTGTAAACCCTTGCGGGGGGGACTAAGCCCCGGCCTCAAGGCAGCGAGCAGCCCCTTGGTCCACACTAGTTGCCCTCCAATTCTACGGCAACGCAGCGCCAGGCTCCCAACCCCAGGGAGGGCCCCTGCGGTTCCCATGGCAACGCACCCCTCCACCTGCCCGCGCACCTGGGACGCTCATGGCGGAATCTTCGGCCTCGGAGGCGGCAGCGGCAGCTGCAACAGCGAAGACCCACAGAAAACAGCCGGGCGCCCGCGCCGGAAGCCACTTTTATAACAGCCTCGGAAGCAGGAAGTCGCCTTCCGACGGCAAGCGGGAAGGGACAAAAATGCCCTCCTTCTCCCCACTCCGCTCTCCCGCCCTCTTCTGCGAATCTCTTAAAGGAGCCGCTCCGATTTTTCCCCTGTCTGGTTTTTAACCCTCTGATCGTGTTTAGATTGTATGTCCGAAGACAGTCTTTGAAACACGAAATGCAGTTGCTTGATATAATTATTATTGAAACTTTATTGTACTTATCCCTATGCATACCACAAGAGCAAGGACAACAAGATCCTCCATTTCCACCATGAACGTAACATTTTAGTTATTTTCAATTATTTAATTATTGCTAAATATATTATTTATATTATTAAATATTGTTTATTATTTAATCATTTTATTATTAGACCACAGGCTAAGAACCCCCGTTCTAAAAGGGTTGGCTTGGGTGTTGGACAGGGTTCAATTCCTGGTTGGGCCATGGAAACCCACTTGGGTGACCTGGGGTGCAAGTCACACACTCTCAGCCCCAGAAAACTCTACGATAGGGCCGCCTCAGGGTCACCGTATGCCGCAAATGTCTTGAAGGGACACAGCAACAGTTCTGAAAGTCCCCTCCTGTTCCAGAACTAAATCCTAGAAATGCAATGTAATTTTATCATGATTTTCTCTAGAGCCTCTGAGCATATGCAGAGTGGCTTCTCCTCACTACCGAAGTAGGATGAAGAGTAGATGGAGGATAGGAACATTTGGCCCTCACGTCTCATGGTCTAGAAATCAGGCATATCCTGCAATCGCTATGCCACGTAGTTTAGCTTAACTTTTTTAAAAAAAAATACCAAGAAATGGAAAAATCAATCACAAAAAAAAAGAAATAAATATTCTGAATGTTGCTCGTTAATATGTAACTTCTGGTGCAACTAAGTTCTCCCTGAACCACACCCTCTGTCTGGTAAAATGCTCATCAGGGAAGAGGAAGTCTTTCATTTCAATTAAAAATTTCATTTAGGGTTTATTCCCTTATGTATCAACTGTTCCCACATTTGAGTCACTGATCTTCTGTTCCATATTCAGGTTGTTAATATGGATTGTAATTACCTGAAAATTATAGGGAGATGGACCAAGGATGTTCTACCAGCTTGTTCTGTTGAGCTCCATTTGCAAATTTTATGCTGACTCTACACCCTTCTGGTCTCTTCTTATATATTTATTTAGCTATAAATATTACTATTTATTTGGAAATACATGAGGTTTGCTCCAATTTTTCTTTTAATCCTCTCTTCCTTGCTTATTCCCACTGCCCTTGCTCTTTGGGTTGCAAAGATATGGAGTCAGATATGCTTTTTTAGACATCCTGCTCCACCATAGTTATTTTCAAGTCTACAGTTTATGGCCATCAACTTGAGATTATTAATGTGCTTGGCCCAATGCTCCCCCTCTCCCTCTCTCTCTCTTCTGTGGAGTCGTCCTTTCCTATCAGGGGTCCACCTTACGTTTCTATCTGGCTCATTTCCTCCCCACTTTTTTTTCTTCCTACCAACAACCTTGTGAGGTAGGGCAGGCAGAGAAAAAGAGAGAGACAGACAGACTGACTCCTAACTGGTAAGTTTCCTGATCTCTCAGGAAACCTTGATCTCCCAAGCCTCGCTACAGCGTTCATAAACCACCGTTGCCTACTGGCTTATTTGAACATCTCCAAACCCTCTTGTCTGTATTTGCTTTTCTGTTGAAAGGTCTTCCCAGGCTAAGAAGCACTAGAAGGAAGATCATGGGAATTGTAGTCCAAAAAAATAAGTTTCATACCTTTCCAACTGTCCTGATTTGGAAGGGACAGACCTCATTTCCTTTCAAAATGTACCAGTTTGTCTCTGACCCCTTCCCACTTTGTCCTAAACTTACTTCGCTTGCTGCAAGCAGCACTAAGAGTGCAAAAAATACAGCTTTTTATTCTATTAACTCGGGGTGGGAGGAGAGGAGGGATCTGAATCTTGCCCTTCCCAGCAGGCTGAAGCAAAAGCAAACTGCTGCAGACTCTTCTAGCTTGTGTATTCTTCCTTATTAATAAAACTTTTGACATCTTGCCCATACGATGATGCTTGGCCACAAGTCTCTGTTTTCATCTGTGAAATGACTGAGATTACAAATTTTTCCAAGGTCTGGGGAAAACACATGGCCTACAGGATTAAAAAAAAAATGGCTTTTAGGTTTCGTTATTATGTTGCCCACAGTATTGTTTTAAAGAAACAAACCTACCCCCCCCCGCAACCTGCTAACAAAGAGTTCATGGAATGTCTTTAGCAGTCACTACAAGTCCCATCAGCCTCAGCCTGCATGCTATTACAGACACGAGGATGAAGGAGGGTGTAGTCCATCTCTTCTGGGAAGCGTGCCTGGCTGGTGAAGGCCACAGCAGGGCAAATAAAGATCTTTAATACACTTCCGTGCCATAAAACCTTGCCACACGCCCGTAAAATAACTTTGGCAGTACCTCCGAAACATCACATGCGTGTGCCTCCCGCTTGACTTTCTGTTAAAGTTTCCAGGTTCAGTCTGGAAGGAATGGAAGCTTATAAATGCCTGGGTTGGTCCAAAGGTCTCATGTCACCCAGATTTAGTTGCCAAAAGGGGCCAGCGGGGCACAAACGGGAAGGAAAAGATCTCCCCTCCTGCAACTGCTACTTGCTGAGCTGCCTCTAAAACTGGAGATTCTGAATAGTCGGAGAACAAAGAATAGAATTTTACAGCTGTATCAGCCCTCATCGGCTCCCCCGACCAGTTCAGCCCATTATGCCCAGCCCGATTTTGGGTGAAGTCAAAATGTCTGGTGGGTACGACTAAGAAAAGACCACCTTCTCATCCTGTCCTCCCCAGCAGCTGCTATTTGCAAGGCTGCCTCTGAAACTGGGTGTTGCAAATATTCTGACTCACACAGAACAAAGAAATGGAGCACAGTACCGCAGTTTCCTTTCCAATTAAGTTTACCACTAAGGGACCTGCCTTTCTTGCTCTTGCAACACAAACTCAGTCAATATTTTCATGGGTGGTATTTCCCACCCAGCCTCTTTTCTTGGAAGTCCCACATCCATTCAAATGTAAAGGTATGAATGTAATTCTCTGAGATTACACTGAACGCAACTCGCCATTTTGTGCCTCATCAAAATTGCTCGATGACCTTTGCAATCTGCTTAGTTCTGGATTGTTTCGTTGTTGTTCATTGTTATATGCCTTCAAGTCGTTTCTGACTTACGGCAAACCTATCATGGGGTTTTTTTGGGCAAAATTTGTTCAGGGGGGTTTGTCCTTGGCTTCCACTGAGGCTGAGAGAGTGTGACATGCCCCAAGTCATCCAGTGGGTTTCCATGGCCAAGCAGGGATTCGAACCCAGGTCTCTCAATATCTTTAAAACCACACTGGGTTTTTAAATCACCCTGAAGGTTATTATCTGTTATTTACACTGACATTTATAATCAGCCTTTGTCGTGTGTGTGTATGTGTGTGTATACACAGAACCTGTTCAAAACAACAGCAGCAAAATAGGACACTAAAAGAAACAGTTAAAATACACAACCCAAATCATTTCAAAACACTTTTATTTTTTTGTATTAAAATGCTTTGACTTGTCTCCAAAACAAAACAAAAAAAACCCAAAATGGACCAAAGAGTGACAAATTTAAAAAACAGATTTCAGAAGAAGTGGTGCATGTTTGCCACAGATGTCGGCAGGTTTCTTCTCAGTTCATTTCATGAACGCTAACACAGGATTTATCACAGCCGCCATATGTTGGGCCAGTATTTTTAAATGTTATCTATTCTTCAAAAATGTCAGATCTTCCCTTGGTTGGTTACTGCCTGCTCAGGCTCGATCAGAATATCCTGTGAAGTTAGGACCAGAGCTTGGAAAAGTTACTTGTTTGGATTACAGCTCCCAGAATCCATGCCAGCTGGGGGATTCCGGGAGCTGCTGTCCAAAAAACCCCATTTTTTTCCTCTTAAAATTGTGTATTGCTTTACACTTAGGATTTAATCTTCCCTGTTAAATTTGTTTATAGCATCCTGGCAACGTTGGAAATGACACCTATGTGTTATCGAAAGAGATGCAGGGTGTAGGTGGGCACACGCATGGCTGATGAAAGGCGAGAAGGAGAGCTGATCAACCTGTCCAGCTACTAGCAGCACAGGCTCAATGAGTCAAATTCTCAGGAAAGCTTGCATTGTTCTGTTAATGTCAAACTGGCCTTTGCCAATGGCCAGGAACAGCCAATAGGGAACCTCCCTGTCAGCACAGGGAGTAAGGTTTTCCTGGCTCTTGTGGGAGGGATTATTCACCGGCCAGTCATCCTAGGTTCACCCTGTTCTTACAGCTGGTTTGGACATGTGTGCGGTTAGCAGCAAATAGGCCTCTGTGGAATCCACGCAGCAACAGCTACAAAAAGGTTGAAAAAGGTGGCCAGCTTTTTTCCTCTGCTGACTCAGCTGTGGTGCAGAAGCAGCTTTGGTCACCTGTGCAGCCATTTGTACAAAAACACTCCTTAAAAGCAAGCTCAGGGCAGTGCCTTGAAGATGCTCTCCTACCGTCACCAGATACTAGCTAGTAAGCGTTTAACGTGGAATGATGCTCTCCTGGTTTGGTTATAAATTCTGAACAGGTGATTAAGAAGGATAAATTGAGAGCCAGGGCTGCTTGTCAGCCAATAGCTTAATTATCAAATCAAATTATTCCGAGAGGCTTCATTAAAGATTTTCCGAGACCTGATTAAAAATGGAAATTCGAGCAGCCCGATGCCAGCAAAGACAAAGAAATACCTTCCAAGTCCTTGTTCCCACAGGCATGTGTAGCAAAACAGACCAAGCTGTACATTTAATGTACAGCTTGGGTGGAACGGCAACGCCCTCGTTATTCTCTTACCCAAAGCTTAGAAAGTTACTTCTCAGGATGAAAATTCCAAGAATCCCCCTCAGGTCAGGGCATTCTGGAAGAGGTTATCCAAAAAAGTAACTTTATTTGAGCTCTGCTTGTATTTAAGTACATTGGATATCCAGTCAGTCTCAGCTTCCGAAATGACATGGGAACTAGATGGCGAGCTACAGGGGTATCGATAATGGCTCATGTTTTTATGAATAAATCAAGGAAAGACCTTGCAGGGCCCACAGAAGGAATCGCCTTTGTCACAGGGAAGGTCTGCAATCTGTGGCAACGGTTTCCATGGCTCTGAGATAACAATTCCTTCAGCTGGAGAAGAAGAAGAAAGAAGATGAATGGCAGCAGTTTTAATAGTATTTTTTTAAAAAACGGCTGCAAAGTGGGACCAAACAAATATTGCATTGGGCCAAGAGGAGCACAGGGACCCCAGAAATGTTTTTAGGATGGAGAAGCTCAACACTGGCAGGCAGGCTGTTATTCATTTGGTGTCTTTACAAGGTCCGTGTAGGGAGGACAAGTTGTTCTTCTCATCCATTGTCCTTGAAACATCCTAAATATGAAAACCCAGAAGAGTAAAGTGTATGTAGAATCTCCTGCACGTGTTCAGTGGAACTTGCTCCCAAATGAAAGTGCCCAAGTTGCACTGCAAGCAGCCTTCATTAATCCCGCGAGGGCTCAGTGACAATTGCTGCTTTGCTCTTTCTTGGGTCGTTTAATACCCTTTCTCAACTACATAGGCGTCTTGGTGGCTGAATTTGGCCAGATCATTTCAGAACAGTTCAGGGCCTGCCAGCCTAGGCTGGAGTGGGGGTCCTCAAGCCCCTCTTATTCTCCTCCAGTCCCAGAGTTCCTGGCTGAGAGCCTGCTTTCTGCTGCTCCAGAGACTATGACACTATGGAGCAATGGCTTCAAACTTCCAGGAAAAGAGATTCCCTCCAAACATTAGGAAGAACTTCCTGATGGTAACAGCAGTTTGACAGTGGGAATTGCTGCCTTGGGGGTGTGGTGGAGTCACCTTCTTTGGAGGTTTTTGACAGAGGCCGAACAGCCATCTGTTGGGAGTGCTTTGACTGTGTCCTCACGCACAGGGGAATGGGGTTAGACTGGATGGCCCTGGGAGGCTGTTGTGAAAGAGATTCTACTGTCAGGAAGCCCATGGCTTCAAAGGACCTTTTCCCTGCTAAAGGGAGGAGTGCCTCCCCCACTCCTCCATTAAGAAGAGAGAAATGAGAAGGACAGAAATTTGCTTTTCAGTGGCTCAAATTCCAAGCTGTTATACCAGGTGTGAGAAGCACCCCAAGGAAAGAAAGGGAGAAGCTTCATGCAGCCATTCAAGGGTGTGAAGCAGGAAACAAATGGATCAGACTGTCACGCCTTGGCCCCAGGACCCAGGCTCAGACTTGGACACAGACAGTGAAGAGAAAGACGGGAGGGGGTAATGCCAGTTCTTGAGAAAGACAGTGGCTCTCCCCGGCAGTCACAACACACAGGCATGGAGTCGAGGATACCTGCCGCAACCAAGCATAGATGACAAAGGGAGGGTCCACAGCACTCAGAGCGCTTAAATATGAGATGCTCATTATTCAAGCAACACCTGAGGGAGGCTGCGAGACCATAAATATCCCAGCACCTCCCTGGAAAAGGTCGCTGCTGACAACCAGTCTTTCTGGAAGAAGCAACCCTGTCTCCTGGCTCATGTTCCTGAAGGACCTTGAACGTTGCTTCCTTGCTGACCACGGCTGCTTGCCACTTCCTTGAATTGACACTTATTGCTTTCCTGGACTGCTTGAACTCCAAGAATTGTAACTGCTTGACCAGTAACTGCCTGTGGCTGCTGCTGTCTCTGTGGTCTGACAGGCTCTGCTTTGAACTGTGATCCCTGGCTGGCCTCCAAACAGAACACAGACCCAGAGGATGCTGGCCTGGCAGAAACGGACTTAATTCATTTATACTCTGATTTTTCCCAGATATCAGGATTTGAGGGAATATTAAAACCAGACCAGATTTAAAGCATACAAAAATACCAGTGAAAATGTATTAAACTTTTCAAAAGCAACTAAACCGTCTGTGTAATTAAAACCATTTAAAAATTCATTAAAAGAATGTAAGCAGCAACGAAACAATACAACCGTTAAAGGCCCATTGCAATCAATTCCGGAAAGTTAGGAAGTTTCTGCTTGCCAGTGGAAAGACAGCAAGGATGGAAACATCCCTGCCTCCCAAGGGAAGGGGTTCTAGAGTCTGGGAGCAGCCTCTAAAAAAGGCCCTGTATCCCTTGTTCCCTACAAACACGCCTAGAAAGGTGGTGGGACTGAGAGAAGGGCCTCACTGAAGATCTTAAGAGCTCAGTTATGCTCAGATACATCTTTCAGATAGCCTAGACATAAGTCATATTGGTCTCTTGTACAAGCCCTGCAATATTTGTTATGCAACCGGATGCCATTGGATTTTCTGCTTCCAGGTCACCTAGTGTTGGTGGCCAATTCTACCCAAACCACAAGTTTAGAATAAGGCTACAAAAAGGGACACTGAACTTTCTGTGAAAAAACAAAACAAAACAAACACTCACAGTGCTGTGTTGCTGGGCGATTCGCTTGGTTTCTTTAAGCACTTTAAAAAGAAGAGAGAGGGAAAAAAGACACATCAATGTTGAGATTTTAATATGTTCTCCCCCTGCCCCTGACAATCTGATCCAAAACAGATCACTCGCTAATAAACCCTTTTGGTTTTTGTAGAACATCTTCCACAATTGCCATCGAGGCTGGCAGTGATGATGGGTGGTTTTGCTTGGTTCTGGCAGGTTGAAGACCTACAGGGACCCATTACCAAATGTCTTGGGCTGCCACTTAAGCATTCAGTCCAAGCTCTTTCTGAATAAGAGGTTAAAACTGGCCTATCCCGGCACTACCACCTCGTCTATCTAAGCAGAACATACTGCATAGGCCAGGAACGGAGAAATGTGGGGCCTGGCAGATTTTCCCCCGGCTAGAAGTCCATCATCCTTCACCACACTGACTGTTCTGGCTAGGGCCTCTGGTAGTTGCAGTCCAAAAGTACATCCCTGACACAAAGATAATGATAAGCTGAAATGTGTCCAGAGGAAGGCAACCAAAATGATCAAAGGCCTGGAAACCATGCTCTGCGAGGAGTAGCTTAAGGAAGTCGGGATGATTAACCTGGAGAAGAGAAAGTTTAGCCGGGAAATGATAGCCATATTTAAATACTTGAAGAGATGTCGTATGGAGGATGGAGCAAGCTTGTTTTCTGCTACCCCAGAGACTAGGACACAGGACAATGGTTTCAATCTTCATAAAAAGATATTCCACCTCTTTCACCTTTGGTTGCTAATTCCAGACTTAGTTTTCAAATCTTTACCGTCTCTCTTATTTATATCAAAGAGGGAGACTGCTCAGATAGCAACACACACCCTTCCCTCTTGGGAGTTCAGTGAGAGAGCAGTGCCTTCTGCTGGCCAGGCCAATACAGAGGTCTCTTCCTTACTGATCCAGCAAAAGATGCTTGACATCTATCTTTCAGGTGGTATGAAGAACTACAGCATACATTTGGAGAGCATGAGAAAGTTTATTTTACACACTGCAGCTCCCAGAATACCTAACTAGCTTAATCCCTGGGCATGTTAGACAGATCCTAGGGTTGGCACACCAGTTCAGATCAGCTCCCCAGAACTACAGCCAATTTATTTTATACATATATCTCCTACCCCATTTACTACAAGATATATTCCGCCCATCTTTATTTGTGATCTTTTCTCAGCTGGGGCTAAAACCCTTTTAAGTCGTTTTTGTCATATTAAGTCAGCTACAAAATTTTATACCAATAAAACTTGTTAGTCTTCCAGGTGCCACGAGACTCTTCTGGTGTTTGTTACGGCAGACAGATCCATACAGGGCGCGTCTTACCTTGAAAATCCTTTCTCGTCGAGCCGTGATAGCAAAGATGATAGTGAGCAGAACTACAACGGCTGCAGCGATGACAGCTTCCGTTGGGAATGGAGTTGTTTTGTCTGTCGAGGAAGGGAAAGCCTTCGTTGGATGCTAAATACGTAGGGCAAATCACCCAGCAATAGAAACTGCCTTGTGAGGGAGCAAGACGGTTTGTTTGCCCAGCCCAGTTTTCCCTGCTTTGACTGGCAGCAATGGCAACAAGAAGCATCTTTACCTCTACCTGATCTCTTATTCTAACTGAGCTGTAACCCACAACTTCCTCATGCAAAGCTCGGGCTCTTTTTATGGGCTCTAATATTGGTGGGATCCCAGTCTGCAGGGTCCAGCAGTAGCTGGTGGCCCTGATCTGGAAGAGGAACCTGGACCGTCCCACGCAAACCCTGAAGCGCAGGTATCAGAGGTACTTGTCACAATTGGCAGAGCTGTGTGGTAAAGATAGGGTGCCTTATCAGACTGAGAGCTGCCAAACCAATCTGGAAGAAGTAAGAGTCTGTCACAGTATTGCACCCTTTTAAACACCGGAGATTAAAGCGGCAGCAACAAAGAAGCAAGACCTGCCTTGGCATGCCTTAAAAAGGAAGCACTGAGGTAAGTAGGCCAGCTGGGCTGAGGTTAGCATAGCCAACGCTGTCTCTTTGCTGCAAGGCAACAGCTCTGCTATCTCCGCTTGGCCATGTATGACATTCCCTGCCTGCTTGTTTCTTGACTCCCCACTTGGGTCTGGACTCTACTTGAAGCACTTTTTGTGCTCAGACCCTGGACTGCGTCAACCATGCTGCTGCTTTTATGCACCCCTTTATGCACCCACAGTTTGAGCCTGTTCTGCCTCTGCTCTGTGGCTTATTCTCTTGAATCACAGGGGTAGCTTCCAAGACAAGGACACTCCAAAACAGGACAATCCCTTGCCAAACTGAAGGGCCTTGCAAAGCAAATGGTTGTGAAATAATCTGGTTGGTTTTAAGCTGTTGTAGTACAATGAATGGTATGAGTGTGTGTGTGTGTGTGTGTGTGTGTGTGTGAAAGAGAGAGAGAGAGAGAGAGATTGCTAAAGAGAGCCCTTTGGCTTAACCCAATGAAACCATTCCTGGGGTATAACAGGCTCCCCAGATCTGAACTTGACAGCATTCAGGTACACATTCCCATTGGTTCTCGAGCTGTCAGGGTGAAAGCTGGAATGGACTCCTGTAACTTCAATGGAAGTCCACAAGTCTTGCTGGGGATGCAAGCAGGAGCAAACAACACTTGTTGAAATTCCCTTTCCTAATGCAGCCAGTAAAGGTACAGCTGCCCTCTCCAGTTTTCAATCTGGCAACCCTAATTGGTTCTCACTGTCCAGTTTTGAGACTGTAAAAATGCCTCCCAGCCACTCCTAAGATTTACATCTCAGTGCAAGAAGGATTATCTGAACACAAGCTGAACGTGAGCCCCAGGCAGCACAATTGGAGTGTCATCTAAAAACACCAAATGGTTAGCGCCTTAACTGGCTGTTGTTGTTCTGTTGCTTTCCAGTGCCTCTGGGGCCCACATACCTTGCCTGGATTTGGGCACTGTGTAACCTGCCTTGGGTGGGGTGCTGTTAACTGCTCTGATTCAGAGGAAGAAAATGCCTGATGCACAAGGTTGAAACTGAAGCACAAAGTTGAAACTGACACAGTTAAGGGAGGCAGGAGGACTGCGCATTGAGGCAAATATAAGGCCAGGGCTTGGGAAAAGTCCTTTGTTTGGACTACAACTCCCAGAATCCTTCAGCCAGCTTCTCCTTGACAAGTAAATCAAACTATATGAAAGGAGAAAAACGTATGGAGGGCTTTGATGATATTTAGCTCCTCTTCAATTACAGTAATGTGTAAATAAAGAAAATTCTTTATGTCATCCACCAGAACATTAGACAAAATCCTGGGAAGATATTTTAGTGGATTCTACAGTCAATAAGGAGCCAGTGTGGTGTAGTGGTTTGAGTGTTGGACTCTGACCCCGGAGACCAAGGTTCGATTCCCCACTCAGCCACGGAAACTCACTGGGTGACCTTGCATGCATCACACACTCTCAGCCCCAGAAAACCCTGTGATAGGTATGCCTTAGGGTCACCACAAGTTGGAAACAGCTTGAAGGTACACAAAAACAACAGCAACAACAGTCACTAAGACATGAAGAAGAAGTAAGCAGTGTTACCTCTGACCACCAGCTGGAAGCTCTTCCTTTCTGTTCCAAGGGGGGATTCAGCCATGCAGATGTACTCCCCGCTGTCAGACTTCACGGCACCCAGAACTTTCAGCTGAAAGAGCTCGCTGGTCTGGAAAACCTGGTGCCGTGATTTCTCCAGGGTCAGTGTGTCGTTATCTTTCAGCCAAGTCATCTGTGCGAGCGGGTTAGCCTTTGTGTGGCAGTCAAGAGTCACGTCGTTCTCTTCTTCAACCAAAGGAGGGTCATCTCCCGTTAGGATGGGGGAAACTGTGGAGCAGCAGCGAAAGACCGTGTGAACCATCACCCCCTTCCTCAGTTGTCTGGCTCCATCAGAGTGTGGAAACATCAGTATTTTGCAGCATATAGAAAACTGAAGTCTCCAGCCCCCCAGGACCCTCCCTCAGCCTTCCTCAGACACTAGGAAGAAGCTGGCCAGTTACTCACACATGACATTTAGGACTACTGAGACCTGGATGGATTCATCTCGGGCCAACCTGCAGGTGAAGGAAATGCCGTTGTCATCAACAGTGACCGGGGAGATGCAGAGGCTGCTGACGTTCATTTTGTTCCCATCTTTCAGGCTGATCGCCCCGCTCTCCCGGAGCCAGAGCAGTTCCTCCTCCTGGCTGTGGTTCTGCACCGTGCACCAGAGGGACTGAGCCATGCCAGGCACCGTCTGGAGACTGTGGTCACTGGCGATGCCATTAATCGCCAGCTCTACACCTGGTTAGGGAAAATAGCCAAGGGGGGGGGGAATATTGATGCATTGATCAATTTACATGTTAGATATCTTTATATTGTTGTGTGGAGAGCCAGCCTAGTGTAGTGGTTTGACAGTTGACTACAGCCCTGGAGATTGGGGTTTGATCCCCCCCACTCAGCCATGGAAACCCACCCGGTGACTTTGGGCACATCACACACTCTCAGCTCCCAGAAAACCTGTGATAGGGTTGCCTGAAGCTGGAAACAACTTGAAGGCATACAACAACAATAATTCAATTCAGACTTTTGAACAGTTGCAATGTGGCAGAGACAGTACCAATTAATCCTTTGATGTCCCATTTTTCTAGCTGCTTTTAAAAATGCTCCTGTTTCTCTCTCCTCTTCCACCCATCTCTCCCCTTTGTCCTCAGCTTACTTCAGTTGCTTCAGACTGAGTTCAAGGTACAAAAGGCTGCATTCAGTTAGCTTGTGACAAGGAGAGGAAGAGACAGAATCTTTCCAAATTGCAGGAAAATATTCCACCTAAACACTAGGTCAAACTTTCTGATGATAAGAGCAGTTTGACAGTAAAATGCACTGCTGCCTCAATGGAGTGTGGTGGAATCTCCTTCTTTGGAAGTTTTTAAACAGAGGCTGGATGGCCATCTGTTGGGAGTGCTGTGATTGTGTCTCCCTGCATGGCAGAAGGGGGCTGAACTGGATGGCCCTTGGGGTCTCTCCTGATTCTATGAACTAGTAACAACAGTCCCCTTCTTTAGAGTTCCCCCCAACCAAAGGGCCAAATTATAATTCATAGAAGTTACACATGTTTATGACATTCATAGGGTTGCCATAGGTCAAAGTCAAGATGATGGCAATTAATGACGACAAAAACAACAATATTTTAGGGGGAAGTTAGGATAAAATCTAATAAAATAATTTAAAATAAATCACTTAAAACCAGATAAATCATAAAATAACAGATAAAAGTGATAACCGCCATCATCATGACCTCTCACCCCATTAGGTTGCTGGCACACAGCTCCTCATTGGGAAACTCCGGCACCAATCCTGTATTTTTTGCTGGCTGCTTACCTGTGACGGCACAAGGCAAAAGCGCCGATATGAAGAACAATGTTTGGCACAGAATGTCTGCAACTCCCCTGGACTCCATCTAGATGCCTTCTGATCAGGACCTGTGGCACAAGAGAGTTCAGAGAGAGTCTGTTGCTGTATGTCATGAAACTGGAAGGAAACTCATCCAAGTCCACTCGGTCCACGTTCCACCCCTTCAAATGCAGCCGGGCCTGTCTGTGATGCCAGGAATCCACACAATTCAGACCCTGCAGAGACGTGCCATAAGTAGAGGTCCCACAGCCAAGGCTTCTACAGTCTGTGGATGAATCCCATCCCTTCTCAACTGAGTATGCCTCCCCCATCCTCCTCCTCTCCCAAGGCATTGACCAAAGAACACTAACAACTTACACTGAGAAGGGCCCCTGCCCAATGGGTGCTCATCCAAGGAAGAAGAGTGCACGAGACCTCCCTGGCTTTTATAGGCACCCAGAGTTATATGTCTTTATTGCAGCATGGAGACAAAGTGAGTCAGAAGAACTGGGTTCAAGGTCTCGCTCCCTCCAAGGCCTCTCTGGGTAAACACTGGGCTCTTCTTGCTCTCCCGAAACCAAATGGACCAAGATCTGTTCCCAGGTTTATAACATAGCTGAGGCAATGAGTAACAAGCAACAAACTGTCTCTCAGTAGGTCGGTCAGCTTTGATTTTTGTTCTGAAACGCACCAGACTGCCAGAGCAGGCAGAATCTTATTTTTACACTTTGACATCACAGGGCAGTCCAAACAAAAGGACTGAAAGGGACATCTCAGTGTGGCAGCTTGGATTGCTCACAGATGTGAGCTGTTCAGGAGGGCTGGTAAAAGCCATATATCTTGTGCTAGCTGGCCAGTAGTCAAAGTCTCTGTTTGTTGTTGTTGTTGTTTTAATCTCTGCAGAAGCAGAATTTAAGGGCTGGTTAAAGTTACATAGTCGAGCAAGTCCAGTAATATAGTTCCTTTTCCAAATGCACACAGCCACTACCAAACTAAGAATGAATTCTTTGGCACTGTCAAACAATTTGAGGAGGATTTTGGCTTCCTGTACCTATTCCAATTTTGTGGCAACCTGGGCTATGGCCCAGGAATGGCCATTAGAGGGAGGCAAATGATAAGACTTGGTGTTACTCTCTCCGCAGTTTGGAATCCTTGGCTTTTATACTCTATAACAGATGATATAAGCAATAGCAGCTCAGAGAGGGGAAAAATTATTTGGAGGATTACAAATCCCTGAAAAATCACCCCTGTAAGCTCTGGCTTGGTTGGTGTGGCCAAATGCCCCAAACTCTAGCACTCTCCCCACTGTAAGGATGATTATATTTTCCTTCTTCTGTGCTCTCAAGCCATTTCCAACTTATTGTGACACCAAGGCAAGCCTATCACAGGGCTTGCAAAGAATCTCACAAATGTTCATGTGTTTCTCAGTGAGGAAATCCTTTCTCCTTCAAGGATACCCATAAGAACAAGTATTCCTCATATCTTGACCGATCATTGGCATGAGAACTGAACCAGTACATTGAAAATGAGGCAGCACAAAGGCTCTTGCATGGCTGGAATTAGCCTTAAACCTCTCAAAGGAGTATAATTTTGCCACCAGATTAGCTGCATACTATGGGGGTTTCTGCTCCTTGTGTCAAAGCAACAGCCCTTTTGAAAAACTGGCAGGAACCAACTGGATCGAGACCCGTTCTAACTCCAAGTCACAGGATAAAGAGGCCAGCTAGAGAAGTGTAGCTAAAAATGCAACATTCTTCTTGCAAAGATGTTGAAACAGCCACAAAAAGGCTATCAATTAATCATTGCTGGTCAGGTCTGGCATGTAACTGAGAGCCCGACACACCTGAGAAGTCAGGTGATCTACAGCAAGATAAGGTGGAGACAAGCTTACCTTCCACCAAACCTAGTTTGGGCCACGTTTCAAAGAGGTGTAAAGGAGGGGAGACAGGAAGTTTGTGATCTGAAATGAGAAACAAGAGCCAGCGCGGTACAGCGGTAGGTGCTGGACTAGGACTCTGCAGACCAGGGTTTGAACTCTTGCTCAGCCATGGAAATGCACTGGCTGACCTTGGGTGAGTCACACTCTCTCAGCCTCAGAGGAAGGCAAAAGCAAAACCCCCTCTGAATGTATCTTACAGGAAAACCCCATGATAGGTTTGCCTCGGGGCTGCTGTAAGTCGGAAATGATTTGAAGGCATAAAACAGCAACAAGAAAAACACACAATCTTTTCAAATTTAAACTTGGCAGGTCTCTCTGCAGTGGCGAAGTGCAATTGTTATGGCACACAAATTCATATTGGACATAGTCTTTAGGTTCCCTACACCTCAATAAACAGCTCATTTGATAGCAAAGTTTTAAACTTAAAGAACTTATAAGTTTTGACTGAGGCACACCTGGAGAGACTTTGGGTAAAATCCAACAACAACATCCCTTGTGCTGGTGCCATGGTGTGGAACAGCTCTTGACAGTTTCTATGGTGCTTGAAGAGAATATGCCTCCACCGAGTTCTTAGGTTTCCCTAGGAGGGATGGAAATTTCCATGTTCTCGAAATTCTTGCTAAAATGCTCCAATGTGCATTTACCAAGGCTTGTGGCAAGACAAAGTGCACCCAGCCTCAGAAATTCACACATTTGCAGTAGGTTTTGGAGAAATAAAATATGCAGGAAATCATGTGTGCTTTTTCAAAATGTGTAAACAAACTGAAAAATATACACAAACACACTTTATTCCAGGGAGAAGGGTGCACAAAAATACTTACATTAAAAAGTGTAGATGGTATCTTCCATTGTCAGATGTAACTCCGATGACAGAGCTCCACTGTTGAAGTTAAGCCCGACAATGTTTGTGTTTATGTCTTCAAGTCACCTGTCAACTTATGACAATCCCATGAATTTCAGAGGATTTTCTTAGGCAAGGAATATTCAGAGGTAGGTTTGCCAATTCTGTCCTTTGAAATTTAGCCTACAGCACCTGGTATTCATTGGCAGTCTCTCATCCAAGTACTAACCAGGGTTGATCCTACTTAGCTCCAAAAGCAAATAGAATCTGGATATTTAGGCAGGTCAAGCTATCCAAAGTCTACCTTTTCATCCTGGTGGCACCCTGACCAAAAACATTTCTGAGACACTTCAGACTGGATGCCGGATGCAGTGCTCTCTCAGCCTCATGGCCCATTGAGAACAGGAAACTGGAGAGAACCCCTGGGGTCCTGCTGTCAGCACCTGTCTCAATGTCAATGAATAGAGCTGTGGACATCATTTCTCAGTACCTGCAGCTGAACTGACCCTTTTGCTATGGCACTGCCAAACGGAAAAGGTAGGGTTTTGTGGGTTGTATTCCATTGTTATCACCACAACTGTGAATTCTCAGCAGTTGCGAGATTGTAAGTCCTGCTTATGAACCCATAACTACTTAACAGGACGCCAACCTGTGTATATAAATGTGTAAGCGATGGAACACGTGCATGGAAATTGCACATAAACTGTGAGGGGAAAAGACCAAAGTCTCACAACCTGAGAAGAAAACGTAATAGGAGAGGAAAGAAGGTGGAGTTTTGAAAAAGGCAATGAAAGAGTTTTTGCATCCTTACTCTCCAAGCGTTTCCAGAAAGAGAACTCATAGCTTTATGAATCAATTCTGTCCCTTCTCATCAATAAAACTTTTGTGTGTGGAAAAAAAGGAGACAAGAAAGCCATGGGAAGCAGAGGAAGGTTACAAGTGGAAGGCAAAGGTTGTCTTAAAACCCACACCCAAAAAAACATTCTAAATAAAGCTGGGCAACTGCATCATAAAAGCCACTTTGTCTCTGGAAATCCTATTATGATCAGGTTTGGGAATAATGTAAGACTGGGGCAGAGCTGGTGAATGGATCTGCTAGAGGCCGAAGCGACAATCAAAGGGACCAGCTTGCTGCTTGAGCTTAAGCGAATGATTCGTGGCATTTGCCTCCATCTGGGAAGCAATGTTCCTCCAGAAGAATTCAGGATGGGTCAATGCCTTCTCCCTCGTCCAGTTTACTTCCTTGATTTCACAACACGCCTGACGTCTATTTCAAGGAAGCCTTTGCAAACAAACCTTGGAGAGCTTTGACTCACGGGTGCTTGACTTTCCCACCTGCTCCTGCTGACTACAAAGCAGATTGTGGAGAGCAGAGGCCTATATTCAAAGTCCAGTTCAATTCCATTTCGAGTACCGTGACAAGAGTTTCTGCAGCACAGAGGTCAAAAAGATTATTTGCGTGACAAGCACAAATAGCAACCAACTTACAATTTCTTCTGGCTGTTTGTGAGTTTCAAGCTCAGCCCCCGCCCTAAACTGCAAACCCCAGTATTCCACAGGATGTTGAATGGGGAATAATAGCACTAAAGCAGTGCAGAAATGGCCCTGGTTTTCATCTCTGAAATGCTGGGGAATATGCTAAAAGCATCTCCACACCTTTGAGGATGTATTTAGGACTTTCTGTTTAGATTTGGTAAACTCAGCATGTTTACAACAAGACACTGGCGTGGGTGGAATCTGTACTTTTTCTTCTTACATATCGCTTCAGGCAGGATTTTTGCAGACAATGGAAGGAATGCATTTTTTTTTTTTTCACGGACAAGTGAACACGCCAAAAGATTTATAGCTCAGTTCACGTAACAGTAAGAGTTTCTACAGATCTGAAAGCCAGAGTTTGGAAATGCCTAGAAGTAAGATTGAAATAGTTTAAGTTTGTCCGTACCTTGGCACAGTCAGTAATCAGTATGGAGGCTGTGGTCAAGAAATCAGAAGAAGACTAGGACTTGGAAGGGCAACTAGGAGAGAACTAGACAAGATCTCCAAGCGTAAAGGTATATCATTGATTACTAAAATTAGGATTCTCCATGACATTGTATTTCCTGGTTCTATACCCAGTTGTGAAAACTGGAAGCCAAGAAAGCTGATTGGAAGAAAATCAAACGTGGTGCTAGAGGAGAGATCAACAGATACTTTGGGCTGCCAAAATGACCAATAAATGGGTCCTAGAGTGAATCAAGACTGAACTCTCCCTAGAAGCCAAGGTGACTAAACTGAGGCTGTCATACTTTGGCCAGATCATGAGAAGACAGGACTCACGAGAAAAGATAATAATGCTTGGGAAGTGGAAGGCAGCAAAGTAAAGAAGATCTCATTACAGATGGATAGATTCAATCAAAGAAGATCTGTCCCTGAATCTGCAAGACCTGAGCAGGTCTTGGAGAGCCATTTCTGCACCAGCCTGTTATAGTGCTATTATTCCACTTTCAACCTCCTATGGATTCCACAGGAGGTTGAAAGTGGAATAGCACTACAACAGCCTAGCGTGGAAATGGCTGAGGTCTCTCATCCAGGGATTTGCCATAAGTTGAAGTTGGCTTGACAGCAGTCAATGATAAAGATATGCATGATAGTTTTTTTTTAATGTCTTCATGACTTTAAAAAAAAAATAACACCTTTGGGGATCTGTCAGGGCTCGTTCAGACCTTCGGGAAATTCAGCTGACACATCCCACAAAGCTGGGCGGCTCCGTGTTAACTCACATGGCAACCTTTCCCCTGCTTTCATGGATTGCAGCCCACTTCAGCAGACACTTGCATAAGCAGCATGAGACATAAAGCAGAAGGGCTCACAAGACCTTAGTGGTTGTTTTGGTGATGAGGAAAAAAAATGGTATAAAATGCTGTAACCATCTTTAAATGCAGTGCAGAAGCTGGCTCATAGTTCGCAGGTCCTTATTTAGGAGAAAAATTGGAAGTATAGGCCATTTCCACACTAAACCTCGAAGACCCCCCCCAAACTGCAGACCCCAGGATTCCATAGAATGCTGAATAATAGCACTATAACAGTCTAGTGTGGAAATGGCCATAGTTCAGTCGTTCTGCTGAATAAGGATCTGAATTTTGCACTGGTATTGCAACAAGGGCATTGCATCACTATGGCAAAACTCTCCTTTTCAGGTTTAAAAAAAAAGGAATCCTTTTGGTCATTTTTGCTCAATTCCTGTTAATGCAAGATGACCCCGACAGTCACAAATAAGCACCTCTGAATACGTTCTGCGCCATATGTGGAGCCCATTGCCAATGGTAAGCTATATGCAAAAGAATAAGCTACTGGAGTTCTCAATCCCTATTAACCTGCTTTAAGGCACACATTTATATCCTGCCTTTGGCATACATATCAAACAAAACCTTCCGTGTTTCCCCCTTCACACGTTACTCCGTACACGCGCGCAGCTTGTTCACGTGCCCACCCGCTTAACACTTCCCACCGGTCCCATCTCCGCGTCTCCCCCATCCGTCATCGCCTCTTCAGCCCCTCATTGGACTACTTCACTCTTCTCCCCGCCCTTCACCCCACCCACCACTTATTCCCTGCCTCTCATTGGACGGCCTTTTCCCTCCCTTCCTTCTCATGCCACGGAGACCCTATTACCAAAACTACCCCTGCTTTTAATAGTTAAACTACTACGCAATTAAGGTCCCGCCCACCATCGTCGTTCTTTATCCTCATTGGCTCTCCCCACCCCTCTCTCGTCCCTATCCGCGCGGCCTCGTTCCTATTGGCGCCGTGAAGCTGTGTCTTCGTTGATTGGCTCGCCGCCCTCCTTCCCTCCGGACCAATCAGGTGTCGAGTTACCTCAGAGAGCACTTTTGCTCCCTCGGCGGCGGCGGCGACCTGTCACGGCTGAGGCGGCGATGGCGGCGCGGGGCCGGGAAGGAGGCGGCGGCGCAGTCGTCGCGCCGTGGCTTTTCCTCCTCTTCTTCTGCCGGAACGCGGCGGCGGCGGCGGAGCACATCAAGAAAGCGGAGGCCGGCGCCTCGGTGGAAACGTCGACGGGCGTCGGGCCGGCCCCGGCGGCGATGCGCTACCTGGACCAGGCCGAGCTGGAAGCATCCCTGCGGCGGCTGGCCGAGGAGGAGGCCCCGCGCGGCTTGGCGCGGCTCTTCTCCATCGGCCGCTCGGCCGAAGGGCGGGAGCTATGGGTGCTGCGCCTCAGCGCGGGCTTGCCGGAGCCTTCCTCCGACGAGGACGACGACCCCGGCGGGCCTCCCATCCCGGGCCGCCCTCAGGTCAAGCTGGTAGCCAACATGCACGGTGACGAGACGCTGGGCCGGGCCCTCTTGGTGCGCCTGGCCCGCGAGCTGATCTGGCGGTGGGCCGGCGGGGAGCCCCGGGCGCAGCGGCTCCTCAACGGCACCGACCTCTACCTCATGCCCAGCCTCAACCCAGACGGCTTCGCCCGGGCCAAGGAAGGCGACTGCGCCGGCGAGGGCAACGGAGACGGCGGCGAGGGGTCGGTGGCCAGCAGCGGGCGAGAGAACGCCCGCGGCAAGGACCTCAACCGCAGCTTCCCCGACCAGTTTGGAGTCGCCCGGCCGGACCTCTCGGAGGTCCCCGAAGTGCGGGCACTGATGGAGTGGATGCGGCGCAACCGGTGAGGGGGCGTGGCTTCGGCGCGCGGAAAGGGGCGGGACCGAGGGAGGGCGCGAGGGGCCCGGGCCATGTGAATGGGCGGGGACGGGACTTGGCGGGAGGGGCTCAACCCATGCGGATGGGCAAGGCTGCGGTTGGGCAGGTGGGGTTTGAGGACGTGGGCTGAGGCTGGGTGGGCGGGGTTTAACATATTGTGGGCAGGGCTGAGGTTGGGCAGGCGGGTTTAACACATTGTGGGCGGGGCTTAGGGCGGGTGGGCGGGGCTTAGGGTAGATGGATGCGAGTTTAGTTAGTAGGTGTCCGTATGGCTCTTGTTGACCTCAGTGGGAATGATCAAAGTAGACCTGTTGGAACAATGTAACTTACTCAGACATGGCTTTACTATTAATTCAATTGGTCTAATCTAGTTAGGGAGAGCCAGGGTGATATAATTTGAGTTTTGGGCTCTGGAGACCTGGGTTTTACTCCCTGCTTGGTCATGGAAACCCGCTGGGTGACCTTGGGCTCATCACACACTCTCAGCCCCAGAAAACCCCATGATAAGTTCACCTTAATGACACCATAAGTCAGAAGTGACTTCAAGGGATGCAAGAACAGCAACTCCAGATGAGGCCAGGGAAAGCAGTGGTGGGGAATGTATGCCACCCTCAGATGTTGATGGATTACAGCTCTCATTGGCTCTAGTGAGCAGAGCCTGGAGGCAAAAGATGCTATGAGGTGGTGATTAGCAGCACTTGAACAGCTTTGGATTCCCATTCCCTCACTTAAATAAAATTGAAGACACTGGTTATTGGTTGTAATTTGATAGGAATTAATTGTGGCTATGTTGGCTGAGGCATTCTGAGAGCAGTAGAGCTATAACATTTGGAAGGCTGCATGTTCTCATTCCTAGTTCCTTGTTTGGAATCTAGCTGCAATAATCACTTCAGCTGGCATGGCTGTAATTAAAAAGAAAAAGGTAACTTTTTGAAGCTGTGGTCTTACAGAGACCTAAAAACTTGATAGTTTTGTGTTCACTGATGTATGTTGCAGTCCAATATTTGGTGGACCATATGTTCCATATCTCTGCCCTAGGGGATTGTGGTGCTTACTTACTCTTCCAAAGACAGAAGATATCTTGGAATTTTAACGTATCTTCATGCTAGCTAGACCCTCCTGACTTGGTAAGGGGTCAGTAGATCTGCTGTGGGGCAGCTAAGCCACAAGAAGACTGTGAAAACTAAGAGGCTTACTGAACTTTCCAGAAATATTTCAGTTTATTCTCATCCTTAGAATCCTTCATCTTTTTTTTTCTTTTGAGAATAGTTCATTTAAAAGAATGGATGGAATAAAAAGGGGGAAAAAATCTTTGCCCCAAGGAAGCAATATGCTGGAAGGTTATTGGGCAACTGTAATTTTGCCCTCTTTATTCTCTGCCTCCCTGTTTTTCCCCCTCTTGATTTCTGTAATTCTGTTTGGTCTTTCCCTCCCTCAAAGCACTAAGTGACTTGTAGAAGAAAGCACAAATAAGACTGTTGAAAAGAACCAGAAAAAAAATATTGAAAGGGCCCAAAGAGCCAACAAAAAAATCCAGCAGTTAACACAAGGTCATTATCTGTTATCACAATGTGGGCCTCCCAGCAAGCGAGTTTGTGCTATTGCAATGGCTTGGTCACTGTACACCTCCGAGAAAAGGGGGAACACAGGGCAGGGCCTCTACTTGGTTGATACTTGGGTTCCGTTTGCAGAAAAACCTTAAAGATGAATACACAGCATTAACCTCTGTAGACTGTAGCCCATTTTTATCCCATACATCTGATGACGTGGACTGTAATCCATGAAAATTTATGGTATCCATTTCTTAAATTGCAACAGGAACCCTTAGTGTTGTTTTTGTCAAGTAGCCACGCTTGAAAACTTATTTTCAAAACACACATTGTCTTGACTGAAAACAAAAACCCAGTAAGGAAATACAGACATTGCTGGTGTGGTGAAACTTTGGTTTGGTATGTTGGCTGTGAGGTTATTTCCAAATCTTTGTGGCTCGTGCACCCAGTTCTAAACTGAAGCTCTCAAATCTGGGTGTGCTTAAAATTGTTGGATTTAAAATAATTTGTTACAGAAGTCACTAAAAACAGCCATACAAGGCAGCCCATTGTGGTCACCTTAATGGAATTACAATTGTGACAGTATGTTGCTGATACAAAGCTGGATAAACAAATGAAACCATGCCTGTTCCATCTGACATTTACTTGGCTGCTCATGACAGTTGTTTCAAAGAGACTTCAATATATATTTTTATTGCTGCTTTTCCTAAAAAGACTTGACGGTTGTGTGTTCCACAGTAGGTTTCCTGTATAGCTGTTCTCAATATTATTTTTTGATCTGCCTGACATTGCTACTGCGTGTTCCGTTTGGAGTACTTGGCCCTTAGAAGAAGCTTGTGAATATTTTTAATTGAATTCAGGAGGTGCATTAATAATATTTTTCACGTTTTTCTGTTTGTGTTTGGTTGTCAATAAAGAGCCATGCTTCTGAGATTGGCTACCTTGAAAACTGACATAACTAGTTACCAAATGCTCCCTGAGCAGCTGAGAAAAGAGAGACTTAAGATACCGGGCACGCTAGACTGCGTCCATCCAGGCTAGACAACCTCTGCAGGTTCTGCTGCATTTTAGCTCACTAGCTGATCTGCATGCTGACATTCCATCAACTTTATCTAGATTGGTATTCACATGGTAATAAAAATTGCCTCTAAATCACTCCACTTGTGGGTCACTTAGTAACTGCTATCTTAAATGTTTTTTTCATGGACTGACATCTTGTACATTAACACTGGATACGTTTTGCCAACAGTAGTTTGCAATAATGAACTGATATTTCATAGGCTTTCACCCTAGTTACTTGTCTTCTTAGTGACTGGAATTCTTGTTGGGCTTTTCCAGGAAATTGCCTTTTAAATAACCTTCCACCATTCTATCCATGGCATCACACTTACTCAAGGACGTTTCTATTTCATGACATACTGTTTTGCAGCTTTTAGACAACTGCCATACTTTCTCAAGCTGAATATGTTACTGTATAAATGAAGTATAAGGAATAAAGCATGCAATCTAAAACAAACACTTAGTTGTTTGTCTCTCTTATGACTGTTGTACATCTATTTTTAAAATAGGTTTGTGCTGTCTGGGAACCTCCACGGGGGCTCTGTGGTTGCAAGCTATCCCTTTGATGATTCTGCTACGCACAAAATCTCTGGCGTCTATAGCAAATCTGCTGATGATGAGGTTTTTAAATATTTGGCAAAAGCTTACGCATCAAACCATCCAATAATGAAGACTGGAATCCCAAACTGCCCTGGAGAAGAGGAGGAAACATTCAAAGATGGCATTACCAATGGTGCACAGTGGTATGATGTACAAGGTAAACTGCTGAGGCGATTTGGATGTCAAACTTTGCCTTCTGAAACAGATATTTTCTGATGCTGGAACCATGCAGGGAAGCATCAGTATGGTGATCTGATCAGCACTGGGTTTTGATGGCCTTGTTTGCATTCCACTGTGGTCCAATAAAACTATATGAAAAGACATCATCAGCTTCAATTGATGTCAAACACATCTGTTAAATGTAAGCAAACATCTAAACCTTGCCTTGCTACTTTGCAGCTGACTGCTTGTTGACGTTGTCTAAGTCAGATTGCCCAAGGGACTCCTTCCAGATCTGCAGAGCACTGGCGGAAAGTTACTGTGCTCCATCTATTTATTGTTAAATATAGCAAGAAGATTTAGTTTGATGGGCACAGTTTCTTCTGTTCCAGTAGGTATGAAATTTCTCAGTGTTGAGTTTGTTACTTTTGAGGCGCCCTTACTACTCACATGGTTCGCTTTCCTCACAGAATTGAGTTTCTCTGACCTTTTTCTGACAGAGCCCTTCTAAGCAAGAGTTGTGTTGTTTACTGTAAATGTATGAAAGAGTGGTGACTAAATATACCTCTCCCTCTGTCCTGTTTTTTTAACCCTTTGTTTATTAGACTGTAAGCCAAAGAAGCATCTGGAAAATACGAGGCGCTTTTTAAAAAGTAGCAACAGCTCTCCTAAGAAATTTTGCGTAGGGTTGCGGTCATGGTTCAGGACTTTTTTTTAGATGGCCGAGTGCCCAATCTTACCTGTCCAAACAAAAGTTTTCCTTTTATTCTGTTTATCACTGGCTTTTCCTTCTACAGCCTAGACCCTGCTTGTGGGCACACCCAAATTGTGGTGGAAGCAGTGGTTTTGCTGTATCAACAGAGATCGCGATGTCTGATGGATAAGGTGGCTGAATGAGAGGGTATTTGTAAAATCTCCTTTTATAGCTTAATTTGAACCAGGATATCCTGAAACAGCTGAATTACATCATTCTTTGCAGTAGCAAGGTTTGCTCAACTGCTCTTGCACAGAATACAGGTTCACCTAGCTTAGAAGCTTTAGTCTGAGCTCTTTGCAGGAAGACAGTGTAGTTTCACAGTCTGAAAGGGGCTGTATGGTTAAACAGCTTTGAGCCCAGCCTGAGCTGTTTTAACTTCTTACTATCAAGAACGTACTGGCAATTCTTGAGTTGGCTTAACAGATACTTTCAGTCTAGCTCTCCTTTTTCATGTTTTTCTGCTTGACAAACTTTGTTCTCTGTAACTTCATTTCTCGTGGTTGTTTGTGGACTGTGTTGTTGTGTGCCCAGGAGTTTCATTTCCACTTCATTGAACTGCTAAATAAGAACCTTATGATGGACTGTATAAAAACTCACACCCACTGTTAGCCTTTGGAACCTGTGTGTATACATGTTTACTCAGAAGTAAACTAGTTGAGCAGTATTGGCTACCAAGTCAATATACTTCAGATTTGCATTCTCACATAACTAATTTTTCCTGCTGACATAACAGTGACTCACTAGATCTGTTCAACCAACAGAAGATGTACTTTGAGTACTGTGTAGTGTAAAAATTATACACTGTACATAAAGATGGAGCTGTTCTTTAAAAATCTGAAGTTCTTCTTTGTAGCCTTCCTTGAATTTTTTGCTCCCTATGGCCAGGTAGAATGTTTATAGAAGCGGCTGAAGTAAAGGGTGAAGTACTTCATAAAGTTAAACTGATAAGGACTCTTTTTAGACAAGCAGCACTAGCTTTTGAAATCCACAGCCGCCAATAACCTAGCTTGAAAAGGTAGCCGTGCCAGTGTGAGGCCATGGAAAAAAGTACATGTGAGGGATACTAACTGTATCAAGTTAAGTATATGATAAATTTTCCACTGCAGGTTTCAGTCCTGTATACAACTACTAGGGGACTAAGTCCCTTTCAAATCAGTGGAGTTTACTTCTAATTAAGTATGCTTTGGATAGCACTGTTAGTGTGACTCTGAAACATCTTGAAACATTTCCACATATGTTGAACACAGGAAACTGGGCAATACCTTTCAGCCAGAGGTCTCTGCTATTCATGTGATGTAAAGGAAATGGGTTGAGTTGTGACTGAAAATTAGCTGTACATTGCATACGTTTCCAGACAGCTGGGGTGATGGTTCAGATGAAGGCCAGTGACCCATTGTTCTTAACTCCCCGAAGATATTTTTTCCTCATTTTTCCTCTTTCATTTAGGTGTACAGCTAGCTGACCAACTAGAAAAGGTTGAAGGGACTAAAATCCTATCAAGAGAAATGGACATTTATAATCAGTTATATGCCTCTTCTTTATCTTTTCTGTTGATCAGTGTGAATAACCAACTCCCTTACCTAAATGTTTTCATTTTTGGGATGTTCTCGCTCAAATATACCTCTGCAGTCTGCGGCAGGTAGGACTTTTGTATCCCTGTGTATTTTTCAGGTATACAAGCTGAGGAACAGTTACCTGATTTGTACAGTGAGGTCAAGGTGTTCCTGTCTTCTTCCCCAGTTTCCATCAGGCCCCTTCAGCAACAGAGGAGGAAATGCCTAGCCTGCATTGCATCAGGTCATGGTCTGTTGCAATCATACATCCTTCAGAGTTGGCTTGATACCATGGCTGGAAGAGCAGCCTTGTGTCAAATTCCGCTCAGCCATGAAGCCCACTCTGTGACTTTGAGCTAGGTGCAACCGATCTAGCCTACTGAGATGAAACAGACTTTTGCTGTTTATGGAACAGTATCTTCCTGCTGCTATAGCGCAAGAGGCTTGCAGAGGGTTCCACTGTTTGACAACCAAAAGCTTGTGGTGTTAGAACCTATGTAAATTTGCATGGGCATTCAGATAGAAATAAGGTGAGCTGATGTCCTGTATCTGTCAGTGAGCTTGGAACTGTTGAAAGCTAAGAAAACAGAAGAACCTCTCTGATAACATTATTCCACAGAGTTGTGAAAATGCTTTGCCTCACCCAGAGAGAGAGGTGGAGTGGTGCTGCTGGTTAAGTTGGGTCCCTGTCAGTCAGACATTTTGAAAGATAGTGTCTCCTGCAGATCAAAGACTAGCAAAGTTACCTTGGACTACAGTTCCTAAAATCCCCTACTTAACTGCTGGTTGGGGAGCTGGGAGTTCTAATCCCCCTACAATCAGTTTCTGCTTCGTGGTGGCAGGGTACAAGGTGCCAAATAACCAAGAAGCTGCCACATTCTCTAGATTCTAAGACGGTGGGTGGTGTTCTTAAAAAAAAGTTTACCCTTGAAGGTAGTGTTGTTCCTGGATCTTTTGTTCCCTTTGAAGGGCATAGCAGTGATTTCCAAGGCCTGCCTTTTTAGCTTAACTTCTTGCCTTCTGCAGTCTGCTGAGAACACTTTACTTGAAATTGTGCATAACAGATTCTGCTGATGCAGAGCCCTCTGAATGATATTACTTAATGGAATCACTTTATAATTCTTCCCTTAGGTGGCATGCAGGATTATAACTATGTGTGGGCCAACTGCTTTGAGGTCACCTTTGAGCTTTCCTGCTGCAAATACCCCCCAGCTTCACAGCTGGAGCAAGAGTGGGAAAATAACCAGGAATCTCTTCTCACCTTCATCGAAAAAGTAAGGCTTCGGTTTGATTCTTGAAGCGGGTGACAGGGAAAAATCCAGCTTCATGTTAGGCTTATTGGCAGATGCTTCCACGTGTCGCTTGGGTCAGTAGTTGTTTTCAGAATATGAGGACTTCCTTGGTCTTTCGTCTCATACAAGTTTTGAGCATTCCTCTTGTCTGTTTGTCCCCTGTACTTTTCTGAGTCAAAAGTGGAAGTAAGCAGAGAGTTTTCACAAATGTTCTTAGCATTTCAAAGTGACTACCAGTAGTTAATGAAATGACCGGATAGAAGATTATGCTGAAGTAAACTTGACAACTTTTAAAAGGAAGGAAAAAAATCACTGATCCGTATTTATTTTTGTTCTTGTGTCTTTTTTTAGGAAAAGAGGAGAGATAACAAAAAACTGTTGCCAGTTATAATAAGGTCACTAGCTGTCATGCCTTTTAAACTGAGGCCTCTCTGGGTTTTTTTCACATGGCAGTTGCAGCTGGCTGTTGTGATATCAGTGCCGGCTGCAGCTCCTGTCTGGCTGCAGTTGTAGGTGTGAGATTGTTCAAAATGGTTTCTTCTTTGCATCAGCTGTGTTTGCACGTTTGAGAGCAGTAGAATCTCATCTGAAGAGAGAGAAGGCAAGCTGGGCTGATACCCACAGGCCACAGCCTGAGTTCAGCATCGTTCTGAAAGAAGGGCTCACCACAAAAGCAATACCCAAAAGTATAATAATGACCCCTAAAATGATGACTAGGTATCTCTACTTACAATTGCTTTTTTTTTTTTGCAAAGCAATTTAAAAAGCACGTAGCTGCTATTGGTTTACAGAATTCTTTGACTCCATCTATTCTGCAACAGCGTTGAATAGCAGCCTTTGTTCTGTTGTAGTTGACTAATCTGCAAGCGCTTCTCACATTTCGGACAAATCTAAAGGATGGAGCAGGGTTTTTTTTCTGTGTGTTCTATTTTTGTAAAACAAACAGTAAATGTAGTTCAGAAACACATGGGTATACCATCAAGGCGTATGCAAATAGATGCCTCAGATTCTGTTAAATCGTTGGTGCTGCCACTGGTCAGAGTGACTGGGATATTTTGGGTTAAAAAATAACTTTCCAGGCGATGGAAACCATGTTATGTCTGACATTGCCATATTTTCTTGCTATATGATTTTTAAAATTAGTTTTTAGGCTTTAGAAGATTTAGAGCACAATGTCTTGCCTTTCTTGAGGGTCAGGACAATTGCATCATTGCAGAGAACTCCTTACGTGAAATTAGAGGTCTGTGTAGAGGAAGGACACAGCTGTAGGGGTGTGGTTTATAAAAACCCAGAAAATTCTTTGTCATGTACCTGTCTTCCTTGTATCTGTTTCATGTTTCACCTCTGCAGGTTCACATTGGGATCAAAGGTTTTGTGAGGGATTCAGTCACCGGAGCTGGCTTGGAAAATGCAACCATTGTCGTTGCTGGGATTGCTCACAATGTCACTACTGGGCGGTTTGGTGACTATCACAGGCTGCTGGTGCCTGGGAGCTACAACATCACAGCTGCTGTCATGGGGTAAAGTCTCTGGCGCAGGGTTGGATGTTCCCTTTTATCCTCGTACTTGGCAGGGCTTCTCCTGATCAGAAGCTGCTTTCATGGAACAGTAGAAGCCATTCTTGGTGCCTTGTGCTGTTCTCTTTGGCCTTGAAAGTTTGTGTTCACATTACTCAGGCAAGCAAAAAGGCAAGAGAGAATATTAACTTGTTCAGGTCCATGCCTATTAAGGCCTATTTATACCTTATGGGGATCATGGGGAAGTTTTCAGAGTAGCAATTCTGCAGGCTCTGGCAAACAAGCAAAAAAGGAAGAGCACTGACACAGAGAACCTGTTTTTAGATCTTCCACTCTATATGAAATGCTAGCAAGAGGGCTCGAGATAGATTGTCACCTTTCAGCCTCCATTTCTTGTCCGAGAAATGGTATTAATAAGACCAGTGAGAGAAAAACATTTTGCTTGCAAAAAAATGCTATATTTTCACAACTTAACAGCACAGCTGTGTGCTTGTTAGCAAATCTTACTGTGTTCAGGTGGGCTGTCTCACTAGTAAGTGTGTATTTTTGACTGTAGTGTGAATATTATTAGGGGTAAGTATTTCTATTTTTGAGAGGAACATTTTCACACAGCCACTAACTGTCTTTATTAAACATTTATGGATTAAAATACTGGTTTTCTGCTTTATTTCCAAAATCCGCTATTAAAAACATTTAAGTGTTAAGTATTAGAACAGTAAAAGATGGCTTGAATTATGTAGTATATTTTTATATTGTAACAGTTTAAAGTGTGGCACAGTATGGCAATTTAGGCAGCCACTGTGTGGTATTTACCTGCATCAGGCCAAGCTGAGAGAGTTTCAAGCCAAAGGCAAGTCACTGTATCTTTTCTCCTCTTCCTTCCCCAGCTACATGCCAGCCACCATAGAGAATGTTGAAGTGAAGGAAGGGAATGCAACCACGGTGGACTTTTCCTTGCAACCTACAACAGCAGTGCTGGCCTCGGATCCCACCCAGGCTGTACCCATAGTGGCCACAGATTTCACCAGCAACACCACAAATACGACAGAGGCAGGCCCGCCAACTTCTCCCTACCAGCTGATCCAGCCAGAAGATTTCCGACATCACCATTTCCCTGACATGGGGATCTTCTTGAGGAAATATGCCACAGAGTATCCGAACATTGCTCGCCTCTACTCTGTGGGCAAGTCAGTTGAGCAGAGGGAGCTGTACGCCATGGAAATATCAGACAACCCAGGCGTCCATGAAGCAGGTAATTCTTTTGCCTGTGTCCCTTTTTCTGCTGCTGTACTTGGGCTGCAAGGGGCTACTCCCTTGCTGAGCAAAGTGCATGGACATGTCTGCTGGGAGTATTCCTTTTGTGGGACAAGTGTTGAAGAAATGCTAACATTACCTCAGGGGCTGCAGAGTGAAGCCTCTGGTTTCCGTCTGTTTGAAGCAGAACTTGAGAAATACTATGGCTAACACAACTCCTAAAATCCCCATGGTGAATGGCTATGGTTGCTGTGGGTTTCTGGTAGTTATAGTTCAATATATATGTATAAATATGTTTCCAAGTTCTTGTCTGAAAGTGTAAAGATTTAGCTAGTCAGGGATAGGTGCCCTCTGGTATTTTGGACCTACATGATGTTCACGTTGCCTATACCAGAGCTAGGCTATTTTGGAAAAAAAAGTACTGAGGGAAGGGGAGGTAGCTGATGCTGTCTCATTTATAGAACTGCTCCGATCTAAGGAAGCCTCCATCAACGTTTAAGAAGAATCTGGAGGCTATGTTTTGGGGCTGGGTATATGCATTCAGTTCTGAATTCTGCTGTATTGATAGTCTCTTTTTCTCTCTGTATATATATATGTACATTATATCTATCTATCTATGTGAAAACAATATTGTTGTTGCTGTTTTCTGCCTTCAGTTCATTTCTGACTCATGGCAACTCTAAGGAAACCTATCACAAGGTTTTCTGGAGTTGAGAGTATGTGACACACAGTGGGTTTCCCTGGCCAAGCTGGAAATTGAATCCTGGTATCCAGGGTTGTAGTACAACGCTTAGACCACTGCCATATGCTGGCTGTCATATAAAACAATGTGACAGTGTGTTTAGAGTAAAGCAATGCTGAGCACTGAACCGGGTCAGCAAAACATATTTACTTCCTGTATCCTTTCCTTGGTTAGACATGAGTGGCTGAACTCATGTATTGATGGAGGGATTCCTTCAGTGGGGGACCAACCAAGGCCTCCTTATTGTGCCTGTGCTCTGATATCCGTGAATCAGCCAGACTTGAGGTCTCTCATCAGCCTCAGGTGCAGCATCTGCTCCTTTTGGGTAAACTCCTAGAAGTAGAGGGCTCAATTTAAACCCATTTGTGGTTTGTCTTGTTTCTCAAACTCAGGCGAACCAGAGTTCAAGTATATTGGGAATATGCATGGCAATGAAGTCGTGGGCAGAGAGCTTCTCCTCAACCTCATCGAGTTTCTCTGCAGGAACTATGGAACTGATCCTGAAGTCACCGACTTGGTCCAAAAGACTCGGATCCACATCATGCCCTCCATGAATCCTGATGGCTATGAAAAAGCCCAAGAAGGTAGTCATGTTGGCCAGCAATCTTGGCCCCTGCTGTCCCCAGGTGCTTTGAGAAGGCCACGGTCTGTCTTTTATGAGGAGAATGGCCTTCAAGCCTTTTCACAAGCTTTACCCACAAGTCTATTTTCTTTTTAATTTTGCTATACAAAAAAATTCCCCTTTCCATTTCTTGCTTGTGTCTTCCCCTCTTCTGTCTACCCTCCCCCCCCAAAAAAAGGCCTTAAACAAGTAGCATTAGGCTGAGCAGGATTCAAAGCCTGCTGTACAGGTTCATAGTCTGACAAGTCACAGACACCCCCCAAAAATTTTTAGGGTATTTTCTGATTTTTTTAAGATTTTTTTTAAGGTAAATAAAGGAACAACTAAGAGAATCTAAAGTATGTGTGTAAAATTTGGGGGTGGTAGTGGAGAGAGAGAAATAATTTGGGGAGCAGGTTATATGTCACCAGAGTGTGCGTGCTTTGAATCACCTTACATGAAGAATTACTTTTAGAAAGTAGTTTTCTGAGCCAGAGACTCATGCAAATGCTTTTTGTGCTGTTGCTCCTTCTGCGTGGCAAGCGGCAGTCTGTTCCCAGTAGGGCTGTCCCCAGGCTTCCCCCTATGTGATGTACAGGAGCAACTAGGCTGATGTGTCATAGCTAGGCACCTTGTTTGACAAGGTAAAGCTGGGTGTTTGAACAGTGGTTCTTTGATGTCACTGCTCCTTGAATCCTTCTCTTCCTAATGAAAGGCTCATTCAGCCAGGGAGAAAGTCTGATCACTGGGGATATTTGTTATGGCTTGCTCCCAAGGAACATTTCCTCTCTCTCTCCAGAGACAATAGCAAGGCACTGTAAGAAAAGCAGCATGAGTAATAATTCTGTGTTCTTTTTTATGTCAAGACAGGCCGCTACAGAGTTTATAAAGCCTCTGATGTGGGTGGCACATGTCTAGGGAGGGGGGAAAGGGGGGGAGGTTTGCCCTTCTCTGAAAATTTTTAATGGGTCTTTTAGGCAGATGAAAAGCAAAGATTCCAACACCAACTGTGTTGGGCGCTCAAATGAGGAGTGCAAATTGTGTGTCTCCCCAGGAGTATCTTTCCCTGCCACAGTCAGAGGTAAGCTAACAAATTGTGCATCTTTTCTAAGGGGACGCATCAGGGACTGTTGGAAGAAACAACAGCAACAACTACGATCTGAATCGCAACTTCCCCGATCAGTTTGTCAACGTCACGGACCCACTGCAACCTGAGACGATAGCTGTTATGGGCTGGCTGAAGACCTATCCCTTCGTGCTGTCTGCAAACTTGCATGGAGGTGAGAGGGAAACAGAGCTCAAAGAACTAGCAGCACTTCCATCCCAGATCTAGAGATGTGTTGGGATCACAGCTTCCCGGTTCTCTGCAGGCAAAACTAGAGGAAAGGGTTGCTGAGTTAAATAGAATTGGGCCCTCTCTGTAGAAGTTACATCTCCTTGTGAATGTCTTTGACTTTGAGAATTATTCTGGAAAAACTGGCTGGAAAAGACTGGCAAGAAGAGCACACAATAGTGGTTAATCTTCCTGCAGATTTTTTCAAATGTTATTATATTACAGTTACTTTCTACCTGTTTCCCTAGGCTGTTTGCCTGGTGTAATTACAACATAAGGGTAGAAGTTGGTCTTGGAAAATTTGAGCCCAACAGCCAACAACTTTCAAAGTCCAGGCTTCCCCTTGCTCGGTTGCCTTTCAGCGAGAATATTTTATCATACTCTCTTTCCTGGTTTTTAAGGGCAAGTCACCTGCAGGCACCGTCTCCTTTCCCACATACATTCCAGAAGGTGATTTGACTGTTACCAAATGTTCATTGTCGCTTTGTTTACCTGGCTTAGTCTCGTGGTTAATCCTTGGGCCTAGGAAAATAGCAGACTTGTTTTCCAGCATGTGAGCGAAACAGATGCCTTTCTGTGCTGGGATTAGTGGTCTCATGAAGATAAAACCTTGAGAAGTGTTTATTTTTTCCCCACACTCTTTATCCCTCTGTAGGTTCCTTGGTTGTTAACTACCCCTATGATGATGACCGACAAGGAGTTGCCACATACAGTAGATCTCCTGATGATTCTGTCTTTCAGCAAATTGCTCTTTCGTACGCCAAGGTAAAGCTTACCTGGGAGAGGTTGTCCTCATGTGATCTTGAAAACTAAGGTGTTTTGAAAATCAGCTGTTAGTAAGGAAATCTGGCCTTTGTAAGAAGGCTGTGCACGGTTGCTTGTTATCCATCAGTTTTCCCTTTTTTCACTAATGCATGGCATGGTATTGTCTGGTAATACAGGTGCCCCCCCCCACTTTCTGACACTCCGCTTTTCAGTGGTTTTTCTTTTTCAGGTACAACCAGAACCCATCTTTTTGAAACATGGTCTGCTCTTTGGACCATATGGCAATTACATGGGTTCTGGTTGTAATTAGAAAGAGCAGATTGTTGAAAAGTGATTGCACAACTGCTGTTTCTCTCAGTTGACTTGGTGCCCCCAGACTGAGCAAAAAGATGGTGTTGAGTCATTGAGAAAAGAAGCCCCATGTGATCATGAAGAGACACATTGCACAGTTTCTGAGAGATATGGTGCAATCTCTTAGTCTCTTGGTTTTACACAGACTGGACAAAGAGCTGGTGCTGAGTCAATTTTCTTCCTCGTTTTGATGATTTCTGCTTTTTGACAGTGCTCTGGTCCCCAGACTGTTGAATAAGCGGGGGGTGCCTGTACTGAAATAGCAATATGGATTTTTTCGCCCTTTGCATTGTTGATTAAGTTGTACTCACAAGATCATGAGAGGAAGGTGGCTGAGAGAGGCTGGAGAGAAATTGGGTGTTGGGAACAACAAAAAGACAGCTGTTCCAGATGGCTGGCAGTGGCCCTCCTCTCCGGGCAGGTCTGTGCCATGTGGCTTTTGCTTGCCCGCTCGCAGAAGAACAGACCTGTCTTGATGGTTTTGGCTTTTGTTCTTGTCCTTTACTCTCGTGGCATATGCCAGTAAGCAACTGATGCATTCTATTATGCAGCTGCAGAGTTGTCAGGAAACTCTTCTTAACTTTCACTGTTTCCTTCTTGGTCTGTAACCCAGCAGAGTTATTCTGAGGAGCTTCCTGGGGTCAGAAAGACCAGGAGAGGAACGCTCCGTTATCTGCTGAGATAAATGTGTTAGGCACTTTGAGGAGAAAATCACTTCTGTTTACTCAGAATGTCAATATTTACCTGCCCAAGCCCTGTGGTCTGCTGGGGACACCTTCCTCCATGCCCACTGGTGGGAAGAAAGGTGGGATGGAAATTTAGTGATTCCTCACAAATCCTGATTTTTAAACATTAACAACAAAAATCGCCTTTTAACATGAATTGTTCAAAGTACCTCGGTATGCCATTATGTGAACTAGTAGAAAACAGGTATACAATTTTTTAAATAGGCAAGTGAGTTGGGAGACAGGACTTGAATTTTATGGATCTGGTTGAAGAGCCTGTATTATGTAGGAGACAGTGCATAAATAGATGTGTATGTGTCTTGCTTTGAGGAATGAGTTTTTCTGTGTCTGTATGCGCACTTCCAGATGCCCTCACAATAACAAACCGAGAGCCCAATGTACACACACTGACTTGCTCAATACTGAGGAATGTGGGTTTGTTCCTTTCCTTTCCTTTCCTTTCCTTTCCTTTCCTTTCCTTTCCTTTCCTTTCCTTTCTCAGGAGAATGCACAGATGTCCCAGGGCCACCCGTGTGAGGATATGTATCCCGATGAGTACTTTCCCCATGGCATCACCAATGGAGCTCATTGGTATAACGTTCCAGGTAAAGAATCAGAAAGGGGAGGATTTGCTCTAGAGACTCCAGGTCCAGTCCTGCTTACCATTGCCTTCATGGGTAGGAGCCCATACTGGCTGGGGTGTTCTGGGAAGTGTAGTCCGTAAAAGTAACTTCTCCACACTCTGGCTTTCTTGCTTTTTGTAAAAAAGGAAACACAAACCTTATTTTTTTTGTTAAAGACTCCTGCTTGTGTTTTTGCAGGTCATTGAAATCTAATGTTTTGGCCCTTTTTACTTGAGCCCTAAGATTTCGTCCTTTCCTGTTGTTTCCCAAATCCAAAACATCACTTACTTAGAATTGTAGCTCTCTTCTCTTCTGTAGCCACCTCTCTTCTGTATTCTGCTATAGAGTCTGTCATTAAGTAAGGGCGTCTGATGGCTCTTCTGATACCCTTGTTTCAGGTGGCATGCAGGACTGGAATTACGTGAACACCAACTGCTTTGAAGTGACCATTGAGCTGGGTTGTGTCAAGTACCCAAGGGCAAAGGAGTTACCAAAGTATTGGGAGCAGAACCGTAGGTCCCTGCTGCAGTTCATCAAGCAGGTGAGACTATGTGTCGACCTCACGGAGGCCAGAAACATGCTCCGGTGCAGGTGTGACCAGCTTCTTCCCTTCATCACATTACGGGGAAGGTTAGATGGTGTCTTATCAAAGTTCTTCCTTTATTTCAGCCCTTTTGAGGCTGAGGAAGCTCGTCTTCAGGCATTCCCTAAAGCAAAGACACAACCATGGCTACGATCTCTCTCTCACCAGCAACCTCTTCACCAAACAGTTGTTTCTCGTAGACTTAGGGGTCAGGAACAGAGACTGCATGTATGTTTGGGAATTTGAACATCACACAGAGATTAATTGGAACATCAGATTCATGCTTGCCTGTCTTTGCGTAGGTTCACCGTGGCGTCAAAGGGTTTGTGTTGGATGCCTCAGATGGACAAGGGATCTTTAACGCCACCATCGGTGTAGCCAGCATTGATCACCCAGTCACTACCTACAAGAGTGGGGACTATTGGCGTCTCTTGACTCCAGGAACATACCAGATTACAGCGTCTGCCAGAGGGTGAGTTTTGTGACTTTGCATTTCCAGAAAATTGTGTTTCCCATCACATTAAAAACAATGTGAGCTGATGATTCCTGCTTAAATTAAAATTCAGTGTCTTTGATGAGTGGAACCTGTAAAGTGTGAAGTAGATGCTGCAGAGTTCAGCAAGTAACTTTGTCAGGACAGGTCTTCCAGCAGTGCCAACAAGACTTCGAAAGCAGACACACTAAGAAAAGCAGACATACTAAGCAGTATATTGGGTCTGTGCATTGCAGTGTTAGGAGGGTAGGTGAACTCTTTGCATAAATTGGAAAAGTTATTTTTGGGAACCACAGTCTCTCAGAACTTTTCCAGCTTGAATCAGCAGTGACCATATTATCTGGGGAATTCTGGAAGTTGTAATAAAAAAAAGGAAGTTTCTCAAGGTCTGTCCTTCAATATAGACCTCTGCAAGGGGAAGACAACGTCAGAACATTTGTTCATTTCTCATATTCATATGTCCTCCCCCTTCTGTTTTTGAAAGGTATAATTCAGAAACAAAGACAGTGAAAGTTGGAGATAAATGCGCAGTGCAGGTGAACTTTACTTTGACACCCAAAGACTCAAAGCTGGAAGAGGGCAAGGCGCCAGACCTGAACATGGCAGATGCTGATGGCACGGTCACAAAGGAGTTTGAAACCTTGATCAGAAACCTCTCCGCTGAGAACGGCTTGGAGCGCCTCCTGCTGTCCTCCTCGGCTGACGTCCAGCCGTCTCGTTACCGCCTCTACGATGATCGGTCCATGTTTCTCCGAGGCCTGAACTTGAATTATCCACATATCACGAATCTCTCTAGGTGGGCTTGCGCACCTTGTATTTACTGTGCAGAAATTACAGGTCTGTTATAGCAGGAAGCCCCAAATACCTGGGAGGTTGGTCTGAGTGACCCGAAGGCAATTAGCAACAACAACAAAGGGTACCAGTCACATATTTTCAAACACGTCTGTGCAGCCACAAGGGCTACAGATTGCCTTTAAATCGAGAACTAAGATTCTCAAAAGGCAGAGTTGTATGCCCAGACATTTTCCCAATTTTTACACAGGTACAGAGGCAGAGGTTAAAACTGCTACTTCTGTTTATAAAGCCAGGCAGCAGCAACACCCTAGAACTCTTACAGCATTTTTTTTCCACAGCTTGGGCCAAAGTCGTGAATATCGTTACATTTCATCCCTGGAGATCTCTAACAAACCCAACCAATCTGAGCCAGAGGAGCCCAAAATCCGTTTTGTCGCAGGCATTCATGGCAATGCTCCCGTTGGCACAGAGCTGCTCTTGGCCCTGGCGGAGTTCCTCTGCATGAACTACAAAAAGAACCCAGCCATCACACAGGTGGGTTGCACCCCCTCCAGATCAGCTGGATGCTGCTGGCCAGGTTGATAATATTCTGCAACTGGCACAGAGCTTGGGAAAGTTCCTTTTTTGGGCTAAAGTTCCCACAGCTCCCTCCACAACTCTAGACCTAAGTCACCTGTGGACAGGGATCAGTCAGGGACCCATGAGATGCAGTCTCCGGTAATTAAGAGCTCCCAATTGCAAAAGCCACTCAGGTTTATTTGTCAGTTTACATTACGAAGAAGAAGGAGAAAACATATTTGAAGCACAAGACCTGGAAGTGCTTTCCCACAAAACTTTTAAAAACACTGGGATTGGATATAATGGGATGTCTGTCAGATGAACTGAATTAAACAGCCTTGCTGTCATTTAAATTAGAAATGCCCTGTTTCCCAGATTGTATCACTGTAGCAACCACTTCTGTGAGGGGCAGAAACAGTCTTTGAAATGTTTGCTAAAGTGCCATGGCTTCTTTTAAGTTCCCCTCCCAGACCTTAAGCTGTAGGTACCTGGGGTATCTTTTAAAAGAGGAGGAGGAGGAGGAAGGTATCCTTAACTGGGTTGATCCTCCCAACTGGGCCAGTAGATGGAACTGTGCAAGGTACCCTGTGATGTTCCATCGTGTGCGGAAGAGTCCGTCCCAGCTCCAGTCCTGCTGTGCTCCCAAGAACAAGGCTCTTTGGCCGAGCAATGCTAATTGTGAGGTTACCACCATCCTTATGATTAGCAAATATGGTTGAGGCTTGGCGGAATGTTTTCTCTCTGATTGTCTCTGTATCTGCTTTTCCAGCTGATTGACAACACCCGGATTGTGATTGTGCCATCCCTGAATCCAGACGGGCGTGAGATTGCTCGGGAGGGAGACTGCACCTCAAAGATGGGTCTAACCAATGCAAACGGCAAAGATCTGGACATGGACTTTGCAAGTAAAGCAAGGCCAATCTTTTTGTCTTCTTTGGGCCGCTCTGTCTTGACCCAGAGTGGGATGAGGAGGTCCCTTGATTCAAGCACCCTTCCTCCCAACCAGCGATACAGCCGTAGTTCCCTATGTCAGGAGGGTGCTAGGTTGAGGGTGGATCCTGCCTGAGTACTAAGATCTTAGGAGGGGCACTTCTCTTGATGCCACCATCTTTCTATGTGCATTTGGTGGGAACACAGGAGAGAGCCTTCTGGGTGGCTGCTTCCAGTCTCTGGAACTCCCTTCCTAGGGAGGCTAGAGTGGCTCATTCTTTGCTGTCCTTTTTGACAGCAAGTGAAGACTTTTTGTATTCTAGCAAACTTTGGAAAATCAGTTGGTTTTCTGCAGATATATGGCATTTAATGGTTCTTTGTTGCTTTGATTCTTTGTTTCAAAGTAGTATTTTAAATGGTTTTAATTTTTTAAAGTATAAATAAAGTGGATGGATGAGTGGGCAGATGGGTATAAAGTTCAGTTAAAGACAGTCAAAGTTTTCACCTCACCCTGTCAGTTTAATTATCTCTGTATACACAGTTTGATTTGCTTGTTCCATCTTGTTGGCTGATGGTGATGAAACTGACTGTCAGGCTCTTGGACAGCAGAACAGGCAGCCTGCCAGAATTAGTGTACTGAAGCGTGTATTTATCTGCTTAATCGATTTCTCTTGCCACTTCCTGCAAAGCGCTCTTCAATAACTTTGTGCCTGTTCCATTAGGCAATTCTTCTGGAGCAAGGGAACCAGAAACAAAAGCCATCATGGAGAACTTGATTCTAAAGGAAGATTTCAGCCTTTCTGTTGCTTTAGATGGGGGATCTCTGCTTGTGACTTACCCTTACGACAAGCCTGTGCAGACAGGTAAGATTGTGCCATCTTTGGAAAACTTTGCAAACTGTAAAACTTTTTTTTTTCATTTGCCAGCGCTCTATGAGCTACTGGTTCTTGAGCCTGTGTGGAAGACTGCATGACACGAAATAGGGACAGTGAACTGAGAGGCAAGCTGGGTTCTACCTCAGTCATTGGCCAGCGGATCTGCATTTGCACAGATAACTGAGCAACATAAGCTGAGTGGCATGCTATCTTATTTTGTGACTTTATTCCTTGTTCTTTATAAAAACAGTGGAGTACAAAGAAACTTTGAGACATTTGGCATCGGTGTATGCAAACAACCATCCCACAATGCACCTGGGGCAACCTGGTTGCCCAAACAAATCAGGTAGGAGCCTGCAGACATTCCTGGACCATTTGGGGCTGGGGTGCTCTCTTGGGAAGAGCTCCTGATTTCTGTCTCTTTTGCAGATGAGAACATACCTGGTGGGGTGTTGCTTGGGGCAGAATGGCACAGTCACCTGGGCAGCCTGAAGGTATTTCAGAGTCGCGAGACTTTGGATCTTGTCTACAGAGTTACCAGTCATGTCCTTGTATGTCTTATGTTCTCTCCTCAATCATAAATTTTTGTTTTGTTTTGCTTTTTGGCTTCGCAGGATTTCAGCCTTACCTATGGACACTGTCCAGAGATCACAGTGTACACTGGTTGCTGTTATTTTCCAAGTGCATCTCAACTCCATACTTTGTGGTCAGAGAACAAGAAATCACTTCTCAGCATGCTTGTAGAGGTAAGGTTCTGGACTCTGGGTTTAGATATGTCTAGGCCTTTTTTTAGCAATGGCTTAAAATGAAGTAGAGGGCAGATTAGAGTTAAGGACTGACTTTGTGAATCTGCTTGTTGATGAGTAAATACAATGGATTGTGAGTAAGTTTGGATTTTGAATGAAGGAAACCATGGTCGAAATTCCTCTTGGATGTAAGATTTGCTGGTCACCTTTGGGCAGGCCGAGTTTCTCTCATCCTGATGAACCTCTCAGGTTTTGTACAGGGGTGTGAGAGCTTCTGCTTATCCACACCTCTGCCACCAAATGGGAAGACCTCCTGCTGTACCGCTGCTGTAGCATCAAATGTGGGGACCTTCTAGCTGCTCTTGTGGTTCCTGGTGAGCCATCTGTTTGTTTGATCCCCTTACTGGGCTGCCCCCGCTTTGAATACCCTCTGCCACCACAGACACCCTCCAACTGAACTCAAGCATTACAATAATCCCAATGTAGCGTTTGTGGAGATGCAAGTATATAATACCAAAACGATGGAGTGAACAGAAGTTCAGCATAAAGTAAAAAATCACTTATTTTAACACATCTAAATTGTGACTGACTCTAACTCACTTCTTTCCCTTCGATATCTAGCTAACCAACTAACTCCTAACTGACCTAAGTCTAATTCCTCTCTTGCCCTTGACCCTGACTAACATCTCTAACTCGTATTCCTAACTCTGACAGACTGGTGTCTTACACTCTCTGACTGTCATACACACCAGCCTTTTTAAGCCCTCATCAAGCATCCAGCATATCCCCAGTCACCTCCAATCTTCCGTACTCCCAAACCCTCCCCATAACACTTACCACATTACATGTGCTATATGCTGCATACATAGACTTATCTTACCTTAATTTCTTTAGTACAGATGCAACTACTTTTTACAAAAGTCCATAACATCACGGAGGTTATCGTGTCTTACGTAGGCCTTGTTTACCTTTTCTTTCTCAGCATATTGTGTACCTCACAAATGAGAGAGACAGTCACTGAAGAAATGTTTCTACTCTTAATGAACACCGTTCATGAAATTCTGTTTCTCACCCAGGTTCATAAGGGAGTCTATGGGTTTGTCCAGGACAAGCATGGCCGGCCAGTGTCGAAAGCTCAAATCGTCCTGAATGAGGGACTGAAAGTCTCTACCAAGGAAGGTGGCTATTTCCATGTGCTGCTGGCTCCCGGGTACCACAAAATCCATGCTGTGGCTGAAGGATATCAGCAGCAGCACGTCCAGGTAGTTCACTCTTGTTCTCCAAAACTGCTAAAAAGATGTTTAGCCCTGCTGGCTTGGTAGAAACGGCGTGATAGCCCCACAGCAAGAGTGGCAGCCCTTTTTTACAAGACTGCCAGTTACCCATCCCACAGAAACCTTCTAGGGAGCTAGGGCAGTGTGACACAAGCTTTCTGAGTCACTCTGGGTATCAAGTAAAACACCGGATGATGGTTGTAGATGTAGGAAAAGAGAATAATGTGCAGTGCTGACAAGTGGGAGGATCACAGCTTGGAAAAGCTAATGTTTGATAGGATGGAGCAGGCAGAAACCAACAATACCAATGAAAGAGAAATCAGAAAAACAGTTTGAGAATGAATGGAAGCTGATAATGGAATACATTAAGCATTGGTAGAAGAAGTAAAGCAAGATTGACTTAAGAAGGAGACCATTAAAGTGCTATAAGAAACTGATTAGGAAAAACGTTAAATGCGAGGTAGAAAAACAAGTATGGAAGATGTTTAGGTAGGAACAGATAGAAGTTAACTAAAGATATGGATCAAAATGAGAAGCGTTATTGTGGGAGTGAGAAGGAAAAGAATAACTATTTTAATGGGGAAAATATGTAAAATAATTGAAACATACATTGTTGATTTTCTGATATGCTTAATTTATTAAAATATATATATAAAAAGAAAGAAAGAAATGCTAATGTTTGAAATATAGTTCCCAAACTCTCTCAGCCAGCACAGCCACTGGCCCCGCTTGCTGGAAGATTCTGGGAAATGAAGTCCAAAAATTCACTTTAATTAAGCTCAGGTACGCTTTTCTTGTCCCCTTCCCCTCAGAAACCTCTTGGGGCACTTTCTTTCTCCTCCACTTGACTGGAGTTTCATGCTAACTACCATTTTTTTGGGACCTGAGCAATTACATCTGACCTCAGTATATTGTCTGCTTTTTCTTTTTTTCTTGGTGTGCTGTTTGTTTCCAGGTCTTGGTTCGTCCTGACATGGCTAGCTTCCTGCACATACAGTTTGCCACAGACAACAAGATTTTTGGACTTCCAAGAGAGTTGGTGGTTACAGTAGCAGGTAAGAAAACAGGTAGCATTTCTCCCTTGGGGTGGGGGCTTTGAATGACTTTCTAGGATGCAAGGCAGTAGAGATCATGGGCCTTGGCCCCGTGCTTTCCCTCCACATCGTCCATAATCTCTATTGCCTTTGAGTCAGGCATTCCCTTTACAATGAACAGCAGTTTCATACTACAGATATGTCTGTGTAAAGTATCTCTTCCACACTGGGTGAATCAGACTCTTTCTTCTGTGGCTGGCAGACTGTGGTTTGTCTGAGATCAGCCAGTGGGTTTCCCTGGCCAATAAGGGATTCAAACCCTGGTTTTCCCAAGTCCTAGTCCGGTCCTCAAAGCCCTAAACCATGTTGACTCTCGAGATTTTTTCAGAAGAAGGTTGCCATAACTTTCCTCTGAGGCTGAGAGAGCATGACTTGGTCAGGGTACCCCAGGCAGTTTCTGGGGTGAGTAAGGATTTGAAAGAACCATGCTGACTCTTAAGATTTCTTTAGAGGAGGCTTGCCATGGCCATCTTCTGAGGCTGAGAGAGTGCGATTTGTCCACAGTCACCTAGTGAGTTTTCAGGGCTCAGCAGGGATCTGAACTCTTGTCTCTTGGAGTCCAAGTAGAATACTCAGACCATTTCTCCAACGCTAGCTTGCAGCACCTTGCTCTAGCTTTTCAAGGTTAAGGTGGGCATCTGGAAGGCTTCAGGAGAGCCCTGTGAGCTTTATGTGCTGCTTGTGGCCCAGTGTTTTACCTGCCCCTAATATAACATCGACGTGGGTAGTACGCTTGCTACATTAGGGAACCGAGAAAGGCTTGCATGTAGACATGCAGGCAGTTGAGCACTTCCTCCTCCAGATCTTGTGATCCCTTTCTGAATTGTGTGTGAGGAGAGGGTGCGGGAGGGCTGAAGTGAAAGCAAATGCCCTGTGCTTTTTGAGAACCCTGCACCCTTGCCTGGAAGATAACTAGGGCCCGTGGGCTCTGATTCCTCCCCTCCTGCTCAGGCGCCACCATGACAGCCCTGATCCTCACCGCCTGCATCATCTGGTGCGTCTGTTCCATCAAGTCAAACCGGCACAAGGACGGCTTCCACCGGCTGCGGCAGCACCAGGACGACTATGAAGACGAGATCCGCATGATGTCCACGGGCTCCAAGAAGTCCCTCCTGAGCCACGAGTTCCAGGACGAGACAGACACGGAGGAGGAGACACTGTACTCCAGCAAACACTGACCTGCCTGGGGGCAGGGAATTCCCCGCCCTGCAGAGACAGAGACGCCCCCTGGGACACGGAGCGGACCCGGGACACGGGACTCCCTGGGACCACCCCCTTCTCTCGGTTCCAAGCTGCTTTGAACTGGAGGCCCTTTTGGCCATGGAGCTGCTTGCACGGCTGCCCAGGGCAGGGCAGCAACCCGGCAGCAGCGGCTGGCGTCTCTAGTATGTTGGCAACGTTTGCTCAAACCCTTCTGACACTGTTCACCTCATGCAATTACTGAGAGAAAAAGGAACACTACAGGCCCTGATTTCTTAAAATTTTATTTTGTTCTCAGCTGCTGCAGCAGCAGCATGTGTGGAAGGTTTGAGAACCTCTTTCTTTTCTGCCTGGAGGGAGCTTCAGTGGTCACTTGCAAGGGGCTTGAGAAAGAGCAATCTCGCTCTCTGCGTTAGAGGTTCTTCCACTAAGAACAGCTCCAGGTTAGGTCATTTTGGGAGAAGCTGACTTTATCAGTACGTGTGTGACGAAACTAACAAGAAAGGAGTGTTGGGTTGAGAGGTGAGAATCATCAGTTTCTTTTTCGTCCAATTAAGACTGCAGTTTAGGGGAAAAAAATAATAAAATGTATTTTCTTTGATGTATTTCTCTGGCACTTCAGAATTCCTGCAGTTTCTGTTTGAGAACCTAGGGTATTGAGAGAGGCACTTCTGTAGTTACAAAGAATAACCTCTGCTCTGTCTTGTGGTAACTGGATGCTGAATCCCCAGTGTGGGGCCAAACGGTCCCTTTGCCGTTTGCCCTCCTGCATTCAGTCAGCTTCTGTGTGGGCCGTAGTCTTGGAGGGGAAGAAACAAATGCTTAAAATGTTTCATCCTAGGAAATGAAACCTGCAGCGTTGCAAAGTTCATCAGGCTGCTCTTTTCAGGAGGACACCTGAGGTATTTTGGCCTACATCTTCCAGAGTCCCCAGCCAATATAGCTATTTAATTAGGCTAGTTGGGGGATTCTGGGAGTTGCAGCCACCTGGAGTGATTTTGTTTCTTCTTTGTGGTCTCTGTGCCTCATACATTAGGAGCTTTCACGCCTTTTTTTTGTTTCCAAGCCCTAGAAAAACCTTGCTCCTTCTTTTCCAGGACCTCCTTTATTACTTACTTTATCGCTTAACAGAATTCTTCTGTTGACTCACTTGACCTCAGAGTATCTCCTTGTAAGCTGAAACCAAACCACTTGTCCTGGAGAGGAAGCTATTACTGTTCTTTGCATCCTGGCAGAGCTGGCAAACCAGTGACCCTCTGGATGATGTGGGACTCAGTCTCCCATTAGCCCCTGCCGATCCAGCCTATGCTGAGGAATGATGGGAATGGCAGTTCATTGACTGTATTGGAGGACTGCCAGTTCCCTGTAGTCCAGCCTTGTTTCTTTGGATGGAAATTTTGAGTCAGGGCTTGTGCGTAGGGGCTTATGATGAAGGAGGAACAATGCAGCGGTCCGAGTTCAGAAAAGTTGACGTTTTAAGACTATATCTTCCAGAGTCTCCCAACCAGACTGGGAGAGTTCTGAGAACTGCTCTCCAAAAAATGAACTTTCCCAAGCTGTGGTGGTTAGAAAAGCGAGAAACTCTTGCATAGCTGTCCCTTGAGTTGGGCCGGAAGCATGTCTTTAAAAACATGCCCTGTTTTCTTTTTTTTGGTACATCAGGTGTGTGTTTTGGTTTAATACCATTGTATCTTAAGGCCCTGATAGCTTTGTTTGGTGGTGGTGGGACAACCTGGAGATAAAAAGTTCATGGGATGAAAGTTGGTTGAAAGTCAGACAGAGAAGGGAAGGAGGATTGTGAGGGAAGAGCAGGATGGTGGTAACTTCTGCAGAACAGCTGCCAGGCCAGATGCCAGCCTCTCCCCACAGATGTGATTCGGTTTCGCACTCTTTGTGTGGGTGAACTTCTGCAAAGGATTAGCAAGATCTCACTAAATGCTTCCGAAAACGAGAAGGGAAAAGGTTACCAAGCGACCCAAGTGTCTGTAATGCTCTGCTACCTGTCTTTTCCTTTCCCCCCATTCCCTTAGGTTTTTTTAGTTACTAGAAGCTTTACCTCCACCTGGAAAAGCTTGGTCCGCTGTCAGAAATGCACACGGGGAGCCTTCTCGGGTTCTCTTTAGTAAGACAAAGCCTGCCTTTCTTCAAGATGATGTTCTCTCCGAGGTTAGAATGCGACCTTTAAAAAGTCGCCCTTTGCTTTCCGTGGCAGTTAACCTGTTGAGCTTGCTCTGATATGGGGAAAGCAGCTTGCGTTGTTACTTACAAGTTCCTTTTTCCCATTACCTTTTAATTATTTCTTACTACATTTAAAGTATGAAATTGTCCCAAACTCCCCAAATACTCCCTGCTTCCATCTCCAGTGCTTTAGGAAAAACAATTTGATGCTACTTGTTACACAGCCATCCCAATATGATGTTAGTATGTTGTTGTATTATTTTTAAAACTAACCATGTTCATAACATTGTTGCCCCAGAAGTAATATATTAGCAGTGATTTTTTTTACAGGTGATACATTATGCCCAAGTTCTGTCCTGCTCTGGTCGCCTCTTTAATTGCCACAGACATTCGCCTGCTCCGATAGTTTATTTGATGGCTCAATCCTGTCCTAGTGAGGGTCTCCAGAGGGGTTCAACTCTCCCATCTGAAGCCCCATTTAAAAACTGGGCTTTGCGATAATAACTTGGACTCTGGCTTGTATTTTCTACCAAATGCATAAAGCAGATTGCCATTTTAGCTGTCAGGATCTTATTAGATGGTGCTAGGGAGCAGAGCCAACCGCAGAGCTCGCTTGTGGAATCGGGGAGACTGGCTTTCAAGCTGGAGAATTACATCTGCTCACTTGAACTGGAATACTTCCCATGTTCCACCCCTCTCAACCCATGCTCATCAGTCAAAAAAAATAGACAGTACAAAACCAAGTGTCTGGGCCCGTTTACCCAGAAGCCTATTCCAAGGTTCTCCAGTACTATCCATATCATGTCCTGCCTTAATTCACATTTGACTGCTTACTTTTACTTCTATTTTGTTTTTTGCTGAGGATGAGCCACTAAGCCTTCTTTTAAAAAAAAGAGAAGCTGGAGGAAGAATATTGATCCAAATGTCGAGTTCTCACATTTCAAGCCTCCCTGGTCCATATCACAATGCTTTGGACCATCCCAGTTCTCCTTCCCTTACTTAAATTTCACCAAAAAAAAGTTTTTAAAAAAATCTGTCAGCAGCTAAGTGGCATTGGAGTGTAAATCCGTCCCACGTCAGCCCTCTAAATTTGATTTCAGAACTGGTCCATGCTGGCTGAAGGTCTCTGGGAGCTGTACTCTGAAAAAGTAGCTTTTCTTAGCTCTTCTAGGAACCACAGTGTGGAGGCGAGTCCTGCCTTGAGGATCACAAGGAACTGCACTCTTCTGGTAACAATTATGCAAAGATGTATATTTTTTTAAATTAATAAGGCAACCGCCCCCCCCCCGTACTTTTTGTACTACACCTGATGCCTCTGAGACCTGGGTTTTTTGCCTCTCTGGCGTAAAAGCGTTGCGTAGAACTGCCTGCGTATGCCTGCCACTGTTCTCACGTTGTTTTGAGTTTGGTCTGTGCACTGTGTGCCTTCCGAAGCAAATGGTTGAAAACAAAGGAGCTTGGCTCGACTTGGTAAATAGCGTAATTCATGACTGGATATCTTTCCGCACCAACCAAGCCTTTTGTGAGTGTGCTTGGTGTTTCTTTTTTTTTTTAAACATGTACACTGAACTCTAATCTACATAAAACTATTTTATGAAGTCTCTACTTCCTGTGTCTTGTTTGTTTGCATCAGTAATGATCCTTCCTGAGCAGCAGAACTACGGAACAAGAGTTGCCTTTCCCCTAAAATCAAATTACACAAAATAAGTTTCCAACTTGGCTGGACTGCAGCTCCCAGCATTCTTCATCATTGGCTGTGCTGGCTAGGGCTGCTGAGAGTTGTAGTCTAGCCACATCTGGAGGGCTGCGCATTGCTCTTTCTGTTCTTCAGTGCCTTCAGGTAGTTCCTGACTTCTGGGAACCCAAAGGGGAGTCTTTCACAGGGTTTTTGTGGCTGGAATTATTCAGGGGTTTGACATGGCTTTCCTCCGAGTCTGGGAGAGTGTGACTTGCCCAGGAGGCTTCCGTGGCTAAGCGAGGATTCAAACTCTGGTCTCCCAGAGTCTTAATCCAACACTCCAGCCTCTATATCATCTTGGCTCACTTCTTTCTAAGGCTAAATAATTAAGAATAAGGACAAATAAATAAGGAACGAAAAGGGTATTTGTGGTGCAACTCTAAGCCTTTGAAACCCGTTAAAGTCTGGTTTGTTGCAGAGCTTGGAAAAGTTATCTTTCGGGTGGACTACGTATCCCAGCATCTTCCAGCCAGCCTGGCTGGTGGGAGTTGTAGTTCTCGGGAACTTTCCAAAACTCTGGCTTATTGTGAACTGTTAAATCGACATTGCTTGGACGTGTTGTTGTGCGCCTTGAGGTCGTTTTGGACTTACAGAGATGCTGAGGCAAATCTAGGACATAGTTTTCTTGGCAAGATTTTTTTTTTAGGGGGAGATTTCCTACTGCCCTCCTCTGAGGCCGAGAAAGTGTGACTGGCCCAAGGTCACCCAGTGGGTTTCCATGGCTGAGGAGGGATTCAAACCCTGGTCTCCAGAGTTGTAACCCAGTGCGCAAACCACTGCACCACACGGGGTCTCCATGTAAAAGACTCGGTATAAGTATATAAATAAGTATATTTATATATAAATCTAAAAGTATAGGAACTGTCGTCCAGAAAAGTACATTTTCCAAGCTTTGGTTTTTAGAAACAAGATCCGAACTGCTTTTTCCTCCTCGGGGAACCTCTCTTCCAGCTGCCTCTAGTTTTTAACTCGCAAAGCCAGGCTGATGAGGGTGTTTTGCCACTGTTCGAAAGAAGCCTGCAGCGCACAATCTGTCTCTCTAAGACACATCGCCTGATGATTTGGTACCTGGGGAGGTAATTACGGTGGAGTAAGCTTGCTGTTCGGTGCGAGCACGCAATTCCATTTATGTCGAAGAAGGACATTTAAATGCTGGAGTCAGCAGAAAGAACTCATGCAGAGGAAATTGTGCGTATTTCTCGGTCTTGTTTTATACGCGCGCGCGCACACATGCACTTGAGTGTACATTATTGTTAGATGCCTAATGTCTGGGGGTGGGCAAACAGACCTTTCTTCAGAGGTTTGTTATTGCCTTCCTCTGAGGCTGAGAGAGTGTGACTTGCTCAAGAGATCTGAGCCCAGGTCTCCCTCACCACTAAATCACACTGGCTTGTGTGAATTTTTGGTGGTATAAAAAACCAGCTGACAAGTACTTTGAAAACATGTGGACACAAATATGTCCGAATATTGTGCGAGCATTTGTATATGGGTACAAGTCTTTGATATATGAAACACACAGTTTCAAGTCCATGTCAAGAGAGCTGGGAGGAAGCCTGGCGGCCCCGCGCCTCCAGGTGGCGCTGCCGCCGCGTGTCACTGCGCGCCCTTCTAGCCATCACGCTTCCTCATCTCTATGGCACCACCTATGCTTGTAAGGCAGCGCACAATCCAGTCCCGGGCACAGGTCGGCGGCTCTCTATGACCGGAAGGAGGTGGGCGGCGCTCTGGCATCCTCGGGGACCTCTATGGCCCAGCGCGCCGCCGGCCTAGGCTGACGTTGGACAACAAAGATGGCGGCGGCGGGGGGCAGCAGCAACTACTGGGAGGGTGAGTGGGCTGGGGGCGGCGGCTGTGGCGGGCGGGAGACCCCAACTGGGGGAAAGCGGAAGGGGAAATGAACGGGAGATTCCTTTGGCGGGGGAGCGGGGCGCCTTCGGGGAGGAGGGAGGGAGGACGGGGGTCTCTGAGGGAGGGCATTGAGGAGGGGGCCTCCAGGGGGAGAAGGTTCCGCAGGCCTTCGGGTCTTGGGCGGAGGGAGGCTTATCAAGGGTGGGGCCCCACGTAGGGGCTGGGGGTGAGGCCTGAGGGAAGGGGGTGCTGTTGGGGTGGTGGGCTTCTGGGGTTTGCCTTCCTGGGTGAAATCGGCCCCCCAGAGTCTTGTTTCCAGCCGGGACCGGTTCGGGGGGGGCGTGTGGGCCAGGCATGGAAGGAGCAGCCCCTTCCCCTATCAAAAATCAGCTGGCTTTTGAGGTCCGCTGCCACCGGACAAGGAGGCTCGTCTGACTCAAAAGACGTTTCCGCACTGCACCGTTATAGCGCTATTATTCCACATTCATCCTCCTGTGGAATTCTGGGGTCTGCAGTTTCCTGAGGCCAAAGAGCTCCCTGGCCGAGAATTCTAAAGGCCTCTCCCTAAACTGCAAACCCCAGGGTTCCGTAGGAGGTTGAAAGTGGAATAATAGCACTGGAACAGGTTAGTGCGGAAATGGCCTTAGCTGGCTGTGCCTTTAGTGTGACGTTCTTCCAGGTAGCATCACCATTGGTGAGGGAAGTCAGTCGGTTATTCTGCTGTATTTTAGCAACTAGCTATTATACAGAAATACAGAAAAAGGAAAAAGTCAAATAAATTAATTTACATGTAATACTTGGGTCAATCACTTTCCATAACTCCCCCCTTACACTTCATAGCATATAACTGTAAGGCCTTAACAAGAAATTTGAATGTTTTAAAGGATACATATTTCACAGCATCAGATAACAGAAAACAAACCTTCACAGAAGAACTTTGCTTAAGAGACAGGTTTTTCATCCTCATTTAGGTTTTGAGACAGGTTTTTCATCCTCATTTAGGTTTTGTAGCATAGGAACTATTCATATTCTTGTCTTATCTTTAAATACTCTGTTGGATTGGACTAGGACAGAAATACAAAATATCATACTACTTGGTTTCTCTTTCGCTTCTAATCTCCTTTCCCATTCTCACTGAGTAGAAAGGGAAGTCAGCCTGACACTTTTAAGTGGAAGGACAGCCTTTAATGAGGATAATTAAACAGAACCTCCCCGGATAATGGCAAGAAAAACTTGTGGAGTAAAGAGTATATACAGTACTGCTTTTGTTTGGGGGGTAAGCTGTTACTTTTGCTTAAATCCAGATCCAGTCTAGTCCCAACTGCAGTAAGCCCACTGAATCAGTGGGAACTTGGTAAGTCATCACTTACATTAAGTTCCATTTATTCAGTGGATCAACTCTAATCAGGACTGATTGTTGGGTTTAGAGCTTCATGTAGCCTTCCTGGGAGTATCTTATTTGTTTAAAATAGGTTTTGGTTTTCCTTAACATTTTCATTTGGGCCTGTCTGTGTCTGCCTTTGATGTGCAGATCTGAGAAAGCAAGCTCGACAGCTGGAGAACGAATTGGACCTCAAACTTGTTTCCTTCAGCAAACTCTGCACCAGCTACAGCCACAGCGGCTCCCGGGACGGAAGACGCGACAGGTATAGGTACTACAAAACAAATCTTTTTTTTTTTGCTTTTACATCTTGGCTTTGGAAGTGGTTTCCGGTGCAGCAAAGAGAAAGGCAAGGATAAGACCTAACTTACTGAAATAATGAAAAGTAAACAGAAAGAGTTAGGATATAGATATACAAACACAGAGTGTATGTAAAGGTATACAATGTAATCACTAAAATAATCAATTATTCAAGTCAACACTACACAGCCCAAGCTAGAAATAGTGGTACGGGAGAAGGTCCATAAGACATAAATCATATGTTGAAACAAAAGAGAGGGACCAAGGGTTTGTATTTTCCTTTCGTGGCTTCAGATACATCATTGTACTAGATCTTAGATGCATTGTCTGCTGGCTATGTTTGTTTCTTTAAAACGTTTAAAATACTAACAATAAAAATAAAAAGAATTTCCAAAGCAAATTTGTGGGACAAAGCAGTTGCTGCTGGTTTTTGGAGTTGGAGATAGGGCTGTAATTCTTCACTAATTTCGTCCATGAAGGAAACAACAAGTAGTTTTTAGCTATTTCCTTCCTGTTGTGGGAAAAGTCTTTAAAAACGGCACAGTTTTCAGAGACTATTTGCAGTTCAAGACTTACTCTGTGCAAAATTGGCATGTGATGTTTTTACACGGAAAACAACCACTTCTTCACAGACAATAATAGAGAAATATTATCGTCTGTGCAGAAAATTCTACTACCGTTGTCTGCTCAGAAAACCCGTGTGTGAATTTTTCTTCAGATAAAGTCCCAAATTGCCAGGATTCTTCTCAGTCCAAGATTCTTCCCATCATGGTTTCACAGTGCTTGAGAAACACCTTTTCCTCCCGATTTTCAAATATTTTTTTCTTTCCTAGTTGGCAGTGCCTAGAATGGTTCCATTGCTAGTGTACGTACAGCCCCAGCTGTTGCGTTGGCAGAGTCTGTTAATGCTTTGTAAGATTTTGTACAACACTTTCTTGCAGTTTTGTAATATTTAAAAAAAGGTATGTGTCTGCTTTCTCTCTATGTCTGTCATTGGTTACTCAGCTCTGACACCACTCCACTCCTGAATGGATCAAGCCAAGACCGAATGTTTGAAACGATGGCCGTGGAAATTGAGCAGCTTCTGGGGAAGGTGAGCAGTCCGGCAGTCATGAGGAAATCTGCTTCTGTTACATTCTTCTGAGTTCAAGGACCCCACATATTTTATTTGACTTGAGGCGTGTGGAACTGCCATTTAGCTTTGGAGGCCATTAGCTAGCAGCCAATTCACAGGGAAGATGAACAGCGCCCGTCTGGAAGAGAGCCAGTGTGGTTTAGTACTTTGAGCATTAGAGTATGATTCTAGAGACGGGGGTTTGAATCCCCGCTCAGCTATGGAAACCTACTGAGTGACCTTGGGCAAGTCACACACTCTCAGCTTCGAACAACAGCAAACTCCCTCTGAACAAATCTTCCTTAGGGTTGCAAGAGGCTGGAATTGACTTGAAGGTATACAACAAGCACAGCGATTGGTCTGGCAGGCCTCAAGGGATGCCACCAAAAGATCATCTGTGTATTGAATCCAGGTGGAACCTGCAGAGAAAGAGATAGAATCTAGACCCCCCCCTTTTTTTTCTAAGGGCGTGGCAAAATATAGATGGGGTATCACAGAAATCTGTGGGCAACCTATCCCACGAGAGTTGTCTGCTGCTGAATTCAAACGCCAAAAATCAATTAACCGTCAAGATAATTGGAGTGGAAAAGAAGGCTGAGTACACATCAAGAACAGAGTAATATTTAACAGAAACTGGATCAGCAGGGAAGGTAGTAACTGGGTTAGGAATCTAAAGGCAGACATGGGTAACAACTGCAGGAGGGCCGGGAGCCATGGAAATGGGCTCCACAAACCACGTATGGCCCGTGCCGTGCCCATCCTGTTATCCATCATGCCAGGGAAGGTGGGTGGTGCCCCCCCTTTCCTTATATCCCTCTGTTTAAAAAAAAAAGAAGACGAGATGGCCTGTCTTCCAAAGGCCCACTGTTTTTAATATTTTTAAACTGTGAACTTAATTGGGCTTGTGCTCTTTCTCTGACACAGCTCACAGGGATCAATGACAAGATGGCGGAGTACACCAACAGCGCGGGAGTCCCCTCTCTCAACGCAGCGCTGATGCACACCTTGCAGCGGCACAGAGACATCTTACAGGTAGGAGGGGCTGCCATCACCTGCCTTGTATTTTCGTGCTCAGACAGAAGCTACCTTTCGCTAGGCCAGATTCTTTACCTGTCACTCCCAGGGCTTGGGAACATTAACCTTTTAATACAGTGGTTCTCAACCTGTGGGTCCCCAGATGTTCGTGGACTGCAGCTCCCAGAAGCCCCAGCCACTATGGTCTATGCTTAGGGCTTCTGGGAGCCAAAGTCCATGAACATCTGGGGACCCACAGGTTGAGAACCGCTGTTTTAATAGATTAGCACTCTCTACAAATGGCTAGTAGATACTGAGAGTCTAAAAAGAAATTAAACTTTTCCAAATCCTGCTTTCCGTCCCACAGCTGTCTGCGCCAGTTTCAGAGACAGAGAAGCAACTTTCCCATCACTTGCTACAAACTGCCACCTTTTAAAGCTGGGATGGGGCTGCTGCGAATTGAACCCAGAACATTCTGCATGCAGATCTGTTGCTCAGTTCATTTACCAGTGCAATTAAAAGCATGCCTGTTGAAACAGAAAAACAGCAAAATTAGACAATACGGTCTGCCCTCCACATTCACCAGTGTTAGGGGTTCAGGACGATTGTACAGCATATTACTAGAGGCCTGTTCCTTCTGAGTCTTCAGAGGTCTGCAGAGGCCTACAAAAAGTCTTCTCTTGCCTACTGAAAGATAGCGAGGAAGGTGCTAGTCTAGTCTTGGGACTTCCAGAGCCCAGGGGCAGTCACTGAGAAGGCCTTGTCTCCTGTCTTCCCACCATATGTACCTTTCAAGTTGTGGGACTGAGAGAAGGGCCTCCCCAAAGGATCTCAGACAGGCTCATATGGGAAGATACAGTCTTTCATAGAGCTTAGACCCAGGCCATAGAGTACTTCTTAGGTCATAACCACACTTTGATCTGTGCCTGGAGACACACCAGCAGCAAGTGGGACTGTTTTCACAAGGGTGTTCTGTGCTCCCTGTAAACAGCCCTGGTGAACAATCTAGCAGCTGCTGTTTGGACCAGCTGAAGTCCCTGAACAGTCTTCAAAGGCATCTCCACATGGACTTCGTTACAGTAATACCAACAAGTATATTGTAAATGTTCTTGGCCAGTCTTTTGAGTCGGTATAACCACATTCTCAGCTTAAATGGCTCAGCTAGAATTAACACATAGATCTGCACTTCTCCATTGGAATCCCCACAAGGACTGAACTGGCTTGGGCTCTTTTTTAATTGTTATCATTATTATAGGACTACACACATGAATTCCACAAAACCAAAACCAACTTCCTAGCTGTGCGAGAAAGAGAAAATCTCCTTGGCTCAGTACGGAAAGATATCGAGTAAGTAAATGCTACATGCACTTATGATGGTGTGGGACTTTAAACATTTACCTGACTAATGCTGGTCTGTTGTTGTGATTTTTCTTTGCCATCAAGCCAACTTCAACTTTGCACTCCCACCTCTTCCTTTCTCATTTTAACAGCCCATAGTATGCATGGAATTCTCCTCCAGCACTACTTTCAAATGAGTTGATTCTTTTCCTATCACCTTTCTTCACTGTCCAGCTTTTACAGCTGTACACAGAAATTGGAAATACTATAGCATGGATGATTCTGTCTCTGGTATATATTGATGGATCTTTATACTTGAGAATCTTATCTTTTATCTAGCCCCCATCTGCATACATGACACTTCACAGAAATAAAAACAGTAAAAGAGGCTGGCAGCCCTACCAAAGATATACAATCTGATGGGCAAGGATAATAAGGGTAGTGAAGAGAGTAATACAAATACCAAAGCAATACAATATAGTCACTCAGAAGAAGAATTTTAAGAGGAACAAGTGGACAGAGTATCCTTCATTTACTCATGAAAAATTAAAGGAGGCAAGGGTCAAAACAGGTTGAAAATTTGGAATATATACCCGTCTGCACTTTTAGATCCTGCTTTGGGTCTCCAAAGAGATTCTTGCTGGGCTAAGTAATAAATACACAAAATATTTAAAGCACTTTTACCCAGCATTTTTTCCAAAGAAGTCTCTCACAGGTGCTTGTTTTCATAATCATGGAGCTGGGAGTCCAAAAAGGGAACTTTTCCAGACTGTGAGAAGTCCTTGCTACCTTTTCTGGCCTAGGTAGCTTTCTGTCCCTCCATATGGTAACCTTGAACCTGATTCTTTCAGGTCATACAAAAGCGGGAGTGGAGTGAACAACCGGCGAACAGAGCTCTTTTTGAAGGAACACGAACACCTCCGAAAGTAAGTCTTCACCCAGCTCTCCATTCTTCTTAAAAGTAGATTCATGTCCACCTTGAGGGTCTCCAGTTCCTGCCACTACTTTGGAATGATTTCTTGCTTCTCTGCAGTAATGATTTGGGGTTAAGAAAAAAAAAATTCTTCTGTTCTGGTATTCTGTAGTTGCCTAACGGTTTACATTGGAGTAGCATCACTCTTGTCTTCAGGTGACAGGTGAATCACTGAAGGAACGGGCCAACATGTGGTTCTCCAGGTATTATACTGTGACTCCCATCTTCCTTTGGTGCTGACTGCCTGGACCTGATGGGAGTCACAATTCAGAAGCTGTAAGGACACACGCACACTATTCTCTTCCTCTTCCTTTTGACCAGGAATGTGTAACTTTCAGTGGCCTAAGGAGGTTCGCTGGAGATTTTGCCTCCAGACTATATGGGGTTCTGTCATGTTTCTTCAAGTTGTCTGTCAATCCTTAGAGGTTTAAAGAGTTATTTAAGTTTGCTAGTGCTCCAGCAATTAAAAGTTTGTTCTTGGTTATTCTGAGATTTATACTCAGGCCTGACTGTGTGGCACGCGTGTGTTGTTTGTGATGGCATTCTGAGCAGCTGCGGCTACAATCTCACTGTAAAAGTTGCGAGGCTTATTCTCTAGCAGGCGCTGTTTCAGAGGAACTACTCACAAAACCACCTCTGAGGATTCCTTGCCTCCGAAATTCCTGGGGACGCTGACAGGCGACTTGAAAGCACATACCCATATGGTATCACGTCTGTTCCACGTCCTTATTTTAATTTATCTATTGTGCTCTTTCATTAACGCTTCTAATTAGTTTGATGAAATGATGCATTTCCAGGAACGGGAGAGTTTTTCTGTAGAAATTCTTCAAGAAAAGCAGTAGCTGCATGCCAGCTCAAGAGGGCACTGTTTCTCTTGAATGCCCGTTTTCTGTCTGGCTATCCACTATCGGTTCCTGCAGGCATTTGTGGCCTTTTGTGTAATCAAGGGTGGCTGAAAAATTCTGACAGGAAATTGCATTTGCTGTTGGCTGCGTTTGGGACCGACCCACGATTTCTGCTTGAACTCCTCGTTAACATTCAGACACTCGGAGATGGGATACGCTGCTTGGTTTTCACTGTGTTGTGGTGAATGAAGGACGATGATCAGGTATCATTAAAATTCCTCAGAAAGGAGCATTGAGAAGGCTGAGCATGTTGGAAGCCAAAGTGTTTATTTGACAGGACAATGTGAGTGTCATGTAAACTCATAGGTTGGCATGATGAAGGTGAGGTTCAGGGCTGTATTCTACCCCATTATTCAGTTCCCCTTTTGTGCAGCTTTGAATAGGAGCTCAGACGTTTTTGAGGTTGTTCTAGATTTGCTACGCTTTGTTCTGTCCAAGTAGTACAAAACATCGATGTTAGCTATGGTTTGTTTGCAACAAACCAGCCTCATATTGCCACTTGTGAAGCTGACTTGTTTAAACAAACCATTGTTAAAATTAATCTTAGTGAGCTGTCCAAATCCTAAACAAGCCGTAGTCATAAATCAACCATGTTTCACCGCGATACCGTTGTTGATATTAGCTGTTGTTGTTGTGTTTTTTTAAAAAGAAACCAAATCCCAGCTTATGAAACTGGCTCAGCTTGTTTGCAACAAGCCAAGATCATATTGCTGCTTATGAAGCTGTTTGTTTAACCAAACAGTAATTAAATTAATCTTAGTTTAATGTGTTGTCCAGGTCCCAAACAAAGAATTGTTAAGATTATCCATAATTTAGTGCAATAACATGGTTACCTTTAGCTATTGTTGTTTGTTTTTTTTTTTAAAAAACAAACCAAACAAACCAAATTCCAGTTTATGAAACTGTCCTGGATGCTCTGCTACAATCCAGCTTCCTATTGCTGTCTCGCTTAAACAAACCATAGTTTAAACCAGGAATAATTTTATGTGTTGCCCAAATCCTACACAAACCATAGTTAAAATTAATCATAGTTTAGTGCAATGCCATGGTTGATGTTAACTCCTGTTGTGCTTTTTTTAAAACAAATCAACTTCAAAGCCCACATTATGAAACTGGATTCCCGATCTGGGATTACCCCGCGGATGTTCTTTGACTTCAACTCTCGGAAGCTCTTACCACTGGCAGTGCTGGCTTGGAGGCTGAAGACTACCATCCTCCCGGGGGAACCAAAGTCTGGGAATAGCTCTCTTAGGGATAGTTGCTGTTCATTGCAGGCTTCTTAACGAACTGTCTTCCATCAACCTGAGAGGGAACATGAGCTTGTCTTTTGTGAGATGAATTGAGTGAGGGCTGAGTATGAGGCTGACCCAATTAGTTTCAGGACAAAAATCATATTAGAAACGTGGTGATGGATAACCTGCCTTTTTTTTTTTAGTCATCGGCGTTATGACGCATCCATCAAACTCCTTGTCCCCTTTTTAATAATTAAGGCCTCCATACGTCAGCTGTTCTTGGGAAATTATGCCCGGGAACAGGGATCGGGCTGATGTAAGGTGGTGCAAGTGAAATCATTCCCGATGAATGCATTCCAAAATAATGTAGAATCTTGCTTGGAAGAGACCACAAAGGTCATCTAGTACAACCCACACAGGGTGCGACCCACACAATTCCACACAGGAATGCACACAATTGCAGCACTTCCCAAAATGCCCATCCAACCTCTGCCTCAAGACCCCTGTAAAAGGAGAGCCCATCACCCCTTTGAGAGAGCTTGTTCCTCTGTCCAACTGCTCTTACAGTAAATAAGTTTTTTCCTAATGTTTGAGTGAAATCTTTTTTCTTGTTATTTGAATCCTTTGGCTGGCATTCCAGTTCGTGGAGCAGCAGAGACTTCTTTGAAAACTAATGTTGCTTACCGTTGTCAGGAGACGGGGTTGATCAGGGTCGACGTTGCAATATAAAATCAGTTCTTAAAAATTAGAGGGTCCAAATGAAGAGCTGAGGGGTTAAACATTAAAATGGGACTGGGGACCACATTGGCAAGCCCAAGGGGGTTGTAAAACCGGCACGATGCTCTTCGGCCAGGAGACAGAAGTCTAGCAACCATGTTCTGGGCCAACCCTAAATTTCCTGAGCTATTATCTTCATTGATCTTTAGGCTTTACAACACTTTGGCTTTGGATAACTAAGAGAAAATGTATGTTCTCCACACACGCACGGCAGCCGTGTATTTATGTGATAATAGAAGTATGTTGGTTTCTGACGCTGGCTCCACTGAACCCTGCCCAATTCAGCGATACGCCTCTGGCCCACTTTTCCTGTTAATACCCTTTTAGGCGAGCAGAGTAAATAATTCATCCTCTGGTACAGCACTCTCTCTCCCTCCCTCTTCGCTCCCTTTCTCCTGTAGCGATGAGGCTTTCCATCAAACAGAGGCACAGGACTGGGTGATGAATGGACAGGCTTCAGAGAGCCCGTCCAGCAAAGTGCTGGGCTAGGAGGAAAAAACAAGTTGATCAGCTCAGTGTTCTCGCTAGGGTGTGTTTTCGGAAGGTTCTGGAGCTTAATGAGTTCCGTGGGCATGTGAGACGGAGAGAGGAGGCAGCAGCGATTCCCTGAAAGACCAGAAACGGAATTCATTTATTTGTGTAAAAAGTGAGGTGTGGGAAACATGTCAGGAGTGCTGAGAGTCAAGGGATGAAGCCTACATGATCAGAAAGACGGTACCTCTTGCAGGTTCATTGCCAAATCACCTGGATGTGATTCTTAACTCGCCATAGGTGAGTAGATGAGTTGAAAGACCCACCTCCCAGTGGTGTGTGATCCAAATACTGTCTTCCACTTGTGACACTAATAGACTAAGGGAAGGCGCTTTGATAAAGAGAGTCTGATTATATAACTAACCAAGGAAGATCTCTGAATAGATTCGTTGGAGGTTTGACCATGCGTGCCTGTGGAAGCAATTTCAGCAAAGACAAGCTCCAGTCAGCGTCATTCTTACTACTCTTTATTACTACTAATAATGCAGTCATGAAAACCAGCAAAACCATTTCAGGAAGTTGAGAGCAAACTTGCTTGCGGCATCACTAACTAGTCTTTTGTGCCTACGCATTTGAGCGGGTTTTTCTTTTTCATCCATTTTTAGCACAAAAAAACCTAACCAGAGAGAGAGAAATAATTTTAAAATCAGAACACATGTGTTTAGCGCAACAGCCCTTCTGAGACCTGGGACGCCCCCTCACCTGCTGCCTTTTGCTCTAACATCTACTTGGGAGACCTGGTTTCTTAAATATATGCAATTTTAAGTGTATGAAGCTCTGACCCAGTAGCTTATCTTTGCCAGAACTTGGAAATGTTGCTCTAACCTGTTAGGTAAGCGGGGGAAGCATGTATGTCTCTCTCATCATGAGGTCTAGAAGCTTGACTGGGAAGTAGGGAAAGGAGTCATTTCAGGCATGTCTTTGCCACCGTGAGAGCTAGAGACTTGATTTGAAAAGGAGCAGTAGAGTGATTTCAAGCAGGCCTTTGCCATCACGAGGAGTAGAAGCTTGGTTTGGAAGCAGGATAGAGGAGGGGGAAGTAACCTGCTGAAATCTCCATCTGGACTCTGCCTTTCCTAGGCACCCCTGTGGTTTTGCGGCATCAACTCCACCCTCCCCACAATCCTTTGATCCTCCCTGTAGAAGCTGATCGGTTCTTCCTCGTTGGCTTCTTCCCCTTGCCAGTTTTCTACATGATCGATCGCATGTAAGATCGAAGGATGCCTGCCCAGTCCACTATAGGGGTGATGAAGCATTATTAGATTTTCCATGGGATTTTGTATATTTTATCCCATTAAGAATGGGCAGCAAAGGAAGGACAGGAAGGGGTGGACCCCATCAAATGTGTGTGCTTAGGTTTTAGTCGCAGTTGAGGAGGAGGATGGCTTTGTGGAAAGGTGGGTGTGGAGAACAAGGTATGCAGGAGAGAGAGGATTCAGGGAAGAGAGTTCTAGGCAAGCTTTCTCATCTGAATGTCAATAAATCTTTATTATCCGGGCCGTAAAACCCATAGGAAATGCATCATTTAAACCAGGCGTGGCAAACATCAGGCTTATGGGGTCTTACTTTGCTCGTTAGTAGAGTGATGAGGGTTACAGAGCCTGGTGAGAAATAGGAGCACAAGAAAGAGCTTTTATTCTGCAGGTGGTCAGGTCCCATCTCCTTTTCGCAGGCACCCCAGGTCTCAACAGGCTGTTCTCCTCTCCTTTTCTGGAGGCTATTTGGGGCATAAAACAGAACGAGGAGGGTTGAAATATCCTTAAAATGGTCTCCTGATGGTGCAGTTCACCCTTTTTCAGCCAGAGCATTGGTTTTGAAAACATGTAGTTTTTTGGAAAACCTGCAAAGTTTTCAGAGAGGATTTCCAATCCAGATCTTGTTCTGTGCAAAATTCACACTGGTGGTGGGGGGGTTTGCACAGAAAACAGCAATTTGGTCACAGGAGACAGCTCCTTCTGTTCAGAACATAATGTTTCTATGCAGAAATATCATTTTCTATGCAGAAAATGCTGTTTTTTAAATACAAAACAGCCACGTGCAGATTTTGTGCAGAGTACGTCTTGAACTGCAAAGATTTTCATCAGCCCATGAGTCTTCTCATCGGAGGTTTTTGATACTTGAGAAACAATTTTTTCCACCCATTTTACAACTATTTTCATCTATTCTTTCCACCCGTAAACTCTGGTCTCTTCAAGTAGGGCTTGGGAAGATGGGTGTCTGAAGAACCAGTGTCAGTCCATTTAAGCCAGGGGCCGGTCACTATATGGGAAGAAAGGACCAGTTTTCCTCCCCAGAACCCCCCACCTGGTTTCCTGTCACTCACCTTGACCTTCTCCCCTCCCCTTAATCTCTTTCTGGTTTATAATTTGGGCCCCAAAGTGACCATCACAGGAGTCTTTTTAGCTGCGACATTTTTTGAGTTCATCTCAGCAAGCATCGTAATGAGCCTTTTGCTTTTGGCTTCCTCTTAATTGCAGATCTCTCACTACTCTATGTGTGTGTTTTTATGTAAGAGATCCTCCCCGTGGCTTCCCTGAAGCCCATTTTCGCTGGTTCCTTGGCCAAGCGAGGCAGTGAGAAAGTTGAAAGCAGAGGAAGAGCTTGGGAGCGGTAGCTCGCCTGTTTGTTAAGCCCATTAGCACATTCCCGGAATTCATTTTGACAGATGCGCTTGGTGGTAATGACTTACATTAATCCCCACTGGTTTTAAGTTCAGTTAGCCCCTTCCCTTGCAACAGGACACGGGAAGAATGTTGCTGTGATGATGTTCCTTTCCAGAAATTGGCGTCCTTGTGAGGGGGGAAAAGATGCTGACTTGGTCCATGGGGTGCGTTGTAACACAGACAGCTCAAGAGATGGGCAGAGACCTGCAGTGGTTGGATGAAAGGGTCTAGCCGAATTGGAGGACACTGATAAGGAAGGTCACTGCCCCTCACACAGGAGCAAGTTCAAATCCTGTGGCATGGGGAGAGGAAGGGATCCATGCTTTTGTTTGCACAGTGGGCCCTCAGTGTCTTCTGGGGATTTGTTCCAAGACCCCTTGTGGGTGACAACATCTGTGGATGCTCAAGTCCCATTGTGTACAGTGGCGTAGCAAAATAGCATCCCTCACATAAAATGACAAATGCCAGGGAGGGGCTGAAGATCTGTGAAATGGCAGGAGGCTGCAGCAGGGAATATCTAGACATCGGTGTAATGCTCTAGAATTTTTGCTTTTTGGAATTTTTTCCCCCAAATATTTTCAAGCCACGGTTGGTTAAATCTGTGGGTGCAGAACCCATGGATATGGGGGGCCAACTGTAGTTGTGAAGGCTAAGGCAACAGATGATGGGAAGGACCTTTCCCCGTCCCTGTGTGCCTCATACGACCTTGCTGTGGAAAGGGCGTTGTTCTGGCACTGGTTTAAGGTGCTGTAGGCATCGAAATAATAATAGTTGTCATGGCTCGTAGGGAATTCCACCAGGAGCTGCTAAGGTAGCGAAAGAAGGTGCCATCCAGCAGTTCAGAAGAAAACACAAGGCAGCCATTCTCAATAGAGAACATTACCTTAGCACTCACAATAATCACACTTCTTTCCTGAACTTTAAGGAGAGTCTTCTCTTAAGCTGTCTGAGCAGGTTTGCATTTCAAGGCGGGGGGGGGCTTTCTGTTTCCCACATTCCCATGATACTCACCCCACACCAGTGTGTTTCACTGGATGCCTCCCGGCAATTGCATGCCCCCCTGGTTTCTGCATGCTGTTCCTTCGCTAGCATGGAGTGAGACAGCTGTCTTCCCAAAATTGTTTGGGGAAAAAATTTCAGTGCACAAAGCAAAATCACCTTGCCGGCTCAGTGCCTCGGTTGGAGAACTGCGCTTCCCTCCATCTGCTCTCTAAACGGAAGTTGCTCAGCCTTGGGGGAAAAAAGCACCTCTTGTGTCTCAAGTCATTAACTTTACCACCTCTTTTTAATACACACAAACAAATATTGCCTCCTTTCTATATTCTTTTCCTGTATTTATTGTGTTCTGCCTTCGTCCTCGTGGGACAGGAGGCAATAAATACATATGAATTTTAGAAATCCTCAGGTTAAGTGAGAGCCAGGCTGATGTTGTGGTTTGAGTGGTTGGCTCTGGAGACCAGAGTTCGAGTCCCCGCTTAGCCACGGAAACCCACTGGGTGACTGGGCAAGTCACACTCTCTCAGAGTAAGTCAAGGCAACTCCCTCCCAAAAAAAAATCTTGCCATGAAAACCTCATGATGGGTTTATGTTACTGTAAGTCAAAAACAACTTGAAGGCACACAACCACAAAGTAGGAAACCTCATAGAGTTTAGCTCTTTTGTGGAATGGAACAGCTGTTAAAGATTGCCTGTGACATTACTCCAAAACCCATCTGCCTGAGGGCAGGAGTCTGACTCACAACACAAATGGTCTTTGCTCTCCCGCACCCCCTGTAAGCTCCTCTCCTCACACAGGGTTTGTGTGTGCATACAAGAACTGCCTCACGCTCGGCAGAATCCCTGTTGGCCATTCCAATTCCCGTTGGAGAAATGACAGGACGAAAAATTTGGCTTAATAGATGAGCCACAAATGCAGTCAAGGAGAGGAGTAAGGAGGGGGGCCCACCTTGGTCCTTTCTTTTCCTTTGATTCATTCCCTTATCATCTTCTTCTTGAGGTTTAATTATTATTAATTTTTAGCAGGGGAACCAAGCTAATCCATAACCACCAAACAAAAACGGGAGAAACAAACCACACACAAACATTAACGCATGTATAACAGCTGGTCCTCCCCGCTTGCAGGTTTGACTTTCACAGATTTGATTATTTGCAAGTTTCTCCAAATGCCGCCACCGCTTCAGGTACTTGGGCGAATCTTCCTTCTTGGCACCTTATGGTAGCCCTAAGGCAAATCTATCACGGGGGTTTCTGGGAGCTGAGAATGTGGGGAGCTGCCCACCTTTGTGGAGTGGGTCATCTGAATTCCCTGAAGGCCTAAACAAGCCTACCAAGGGTGTACCTTTTTCAAATCATGGAAACAGTTTTTTTAAAAAGAACAAACACTATAACACGTATCATTGTTGTTGTTAATTACTGTCAAGTTGACTTCAACTTATGGCGAACCTGTCTATCTTTGTCCGCCTTGCTCAGGTCTTGCAGATTCAGGGACATGTCTTTGATCACATCTATCCATCTGTAATCCAGTCTTCCTCTTTTCCTACTGCCTTCCACCATACCAAGCATTATTGTCTTTTCTAGTGAGCCATGTCTTCTCAAAGTACAACAGACTCATCTTGGTTCCCAGGGATAAGTTCAGGCTGGATTTGCTCCCAGACCCATTTATGTGTCTTTTTATCAGTAGATGGTATCCACAGAGTTCTTCTCCAGCACCACATTTCAGAGGAGTTGATTTTCTTCCTCTCAGCTTTCTTCACTGGCTAGCTTTCATGAGCGTACATTGAAATTGGAAATACAGTGGCAGGAACAATCCTGGCTTTCAACCCCAAAGTCAGCCAGTGGGTTTCCATGGGTGAGTGGGAACTCAAACCCTGGTCTCCAGGGCTGTGGCTCTCCCCAGCTAAAAATGAGCCTCCATTTTCAAAGGCAGTATACCACAGCGTGTGGGCACATGCAGGTAACAGCCGTTCTGTGCTTGCCAGCTTTCCAAATGCACTCAGCATTTGTCGGACACAGAACACTGGGTTCGGTGGCTCATCAGGGCCGCCCTTCCAGAATCCCCCGTTCTCCAGAGCTACGATTGACCATAAACATTGTTGGGTGAGTGGGGGAGCCACCTTGAATACTCTCCGTGCTGTCGGTCATCTTGCTTGGAAACCCGATCGTTTCATATCCATTCTATACTTGGACCCAGGCCACAAGCTTGTCTCAGCAATCTTTTCAACCCTTCCTTCTGAAGAGGTGTTGTTTTAAAAATAAAAGATTTTTTGTCAGGTCTCCATCTTCCTTGCCAGGTGGAGGGAGAAAAGATTGCAGCAGGTTTGGGCGCAGGTGAAGAATCGTGTTCTTAATCTGAGCTGGAGATGAGAGTTCTCACTTGCTTAGAAATCTCTTGACTGGTTTGCAGTTTTTGTCTTCTGCTGAAATCGAAAATAGTAAGCAGCAAACTCTCTTGAAAGTTTTAAGCAAATGCCCTGGACTCTTTCCTTCCCCACCATCCCGTACATTGAAATGTCGGCTTTCCTGGTGCTGCTGTTAATTGCTGCATTTAATGCATGCAGGGATAATTTATTTTTCTTGATCTTAAACAATACCACTGCCAACTCAGGCTTCTCTCCGAAGCTCTCCTCACCCCTGCCCCGAGTTTCCTCCAGCTTCAAATAATTTTAAAATATTTCTGATCCAGATCAAACAAACCCAACAGTGGGTCTCCCAGCGGACCCCGGAAATCTGGGTCACTTCTAAGATGTTTTATGCTCAGCAACCCCTTAAAAGCAACTCCTTTCTGACAAATCTTGGCTGTGTTACACCTGCTATCTGCAGCATCTGCCATTGGTGGCGAGCCTTAATTGTTGGAAAAATTGATTGTTTTTAAAAAAATGTATTTATTTATTAATTTTTACACAGAATAGCATTAACTCTGACTAACATTTTTAACATAGGCATAAGCTAAAATTAAAACACCATACATAATACAATGAACTTTTAAAAAAAAACACCAACTCACTAGAACACTAACTTACTAACTAAACGCTAACATACTAAAACACAAAATGACTTTGACTCCTCCCTCAACCAAATCGTAACCATAAAGAAGAAATAAAAAAAGAAAAATAGTATTCTACCCTTACAGATCTGCCTAAACAAGCCACTAATGAGATCTACAAATTAGTGCATCGTTTGATTGCTTATTGCTTGAGAAATCCATGGAAAAATTGGTTTGCAGTGATCTCAAAGCCACGGAGTCCTGCATGTTCTCCCCTCATTCTTCCTTCCTGTTCTGAGCTAGGCACGGCTGTTGTTTTTGGCGACTGCAGCTGTAAAATAATATTTTGGATGGGGAGTGGATGCAGGCAGAGAGCCAGAGGAGTGTACTGATTTCAGCAGTGGACTATGGATCCCGATGACCAAGGTTTGATTCCCCGCTTAGCCATGGAAACCCACGGGATGACCCTGGGCACATCACACCCTCCCAGCCTCCAAAGAAACCCATGGTAGGGTCACCGTAAATTGGAAGTGACTTGAAGGCACACAACCACAACAAATGGATACGAAACGTATAGAGAAGACCATTGCAGCCCTTAAGTTGACAAGTTCCAGCATCCATTCACAGCGGGTGGTAGAGCCAGCCCCTGTTATTTGTTTAATGTCTGCTTAATATTGAAAAATGCACATCTCTTGGGTCATTCTGCACTGGACTGTTACAGCGCTATGAGTCCACTTGCAACATCCTATGGAATCCTGGGATTTGCAGTTTCGGGAGGGGCTGGATGGCCCCTCCCAAAACTGCAAGCCCCAGGATTCCATAGGATGTTGCAAGGGGAATCAGCGCTATAACAGTCCAGTGCAGAAACGGCCCTCGTGAGGTGAGATGAGCTTTGTGGATGCCGCAGGCAGTCCTCCGTGGAGGAGAGGGCATCCCAGACTTCTGGCTAATGGGGTCCAGCACCACCTTTCTTGATTCTTTCTTAAAAATATTTATTTATCAATTTTAACACAAAATAATATAAGTACCGAATGATGTTTCTGACATAAACATAAACTAAAATGGAAAGACAGTACTAAAACAGTGAAATTAACTCGCTGAAACACAAAACCTGCAATGAAAAGGAGAAGATAAAATGTTTTAAAAAATCTACCATTACAGCTCCACCTAAGCTACAAGTCAGCATATCCATGAATGATGACTTTGTCAGACTTCTTATTGCTCAGAAAGGTCTATAAATGGTTTCCAATCTTTCAAGAAATCTGCAGTTGGCTTATCCTTTGAAATCCACGTTGGTTTGGCCGTTAGCTCAGCAACCTTCACAATCCATTCTTCCGTCATCAGTGCTTCGGTCCGTTTCCAGATTTGAGCAAACCATGTTCTCGCAACTGTTATTGGATAACAAAACAAATAATCCATATTTATTACCTAGGGCCTTATTTTTGTTAGATACTGTTTAAATATTTAATATTGAAAATCGATGTATTTTGGTGCCATAAAATAATCTTTATGGGAGCCATGCCCTATGAGGATAGACTTAGAGAGCTGAGTATGTTTAGTCTGCAGAAGAGAAGGTTAAGAGAGGACATGATAGCCATGTTTAAATATCTGAAGGGATGCCATATAGAGGAGGGAGAGGGCTTGTTGCCGCTGCTCCAGAGACCAGGACAAGGAGCAACGGATTCAAGCTGCAGGAAAGGAAATTCCACCTGAACCTCAAGAAGAACTTCCTGACAGTCAGGGCTGTCCGGCAGTGGAATATGGGATGTGATGGAGTCTCCTCCTTCTCTGGAGGTTTTTAAGCAGAGGCTGGATGGCCATCTGTCAAAGGGAGTGCTTTGAGGGTGTTCCTGCATGGCAGGGGGTTGGACTGGATGGCCCCTGGGGTCTCTTCCAACTCTACATGTCTATGATTCTATGGATGGTAAATGAATGCAGGACGTGATTTATGGCAGAGGACGGTTGTCCAGCTCCCATGGAGGAGGGGTTCTAGCATCACTCGCCACAGTTGGCAGAGTGGGGCCTCTAAAGCTTAGTTTCTATCCACACCATCTCTGGTCTAATGCTGCAGATCCCCATGGCTGGGCAACCAGTCCCCCAGACAAAGGAAGGGGACCGGAAAATGGCTTCCCAAAATTCTATAGGGCAGGAAATCTATGGCCACTGTGCCGACCCACCCCTTTCTCTCTCCTTTCTTTGACCTGGTTTGCCCCTGGCTACCCACTCTCCCCGCCATGCCTCAGCCCCCTTCCTACACAGTTTGATCTTTGTAATTTGTCCGCTTTTATGGGTACCTGCACCTCTAATCCTTGCAAATGTGGAGGCTGACTATTGTTTTAACGTAACGCTTTTAATTGAGTTTAAATTTTTATTGTTTTCCAGCCGATTATGTTGGTGCGCTGCCTTGCATCCTATTCCAGGGCAAAGGCAACCTATAAATGAAACAAATAAATTCTTCTTAATAGTGTTATCATAATTAATTCCTAGATGTTTTCCTCCTTTTTTTTTTTTGCCTCTTGCGCCTTCCTCCCCTTTCCACAACATTAACCTGAGGCACGAAACGTACTGGAATAGCGCTGTTATTCGCCTGTGATTTCTTTCTCGGCAATCCTTCAATTAGATCCATGTGGGCATCTTGCGTTGGCATCTGCTCCTTGCACATGGGATTGAGTATATTTTCAGAAAAACCGAGGATGGGGCAGGTGGGAAGAAGGCTTCATAAAAATTGTGTTGCCTGGGATGGGGAAACTGGAGGGTGTATATTTGAGAAAAGAGGTATATACAGTAATAAATGCAAGAGACTGAGGTGGCAACTTCTCTAAAACTACTAGTGGGGGAGAATTTGCGGGACGAGAGAAGGGAAAACTCAGCATCTCTTCAACTCCTATTTTGGATAGCTAGAGAATCCTGCTTCAATTGTTCAAACATCCGGTTAAAGAAATCTTATTTTATTCCGCGTGCAAGTTATACATTAAGGAGGGGCAAAGGGCAGTCCATGGAATATATTTTTTTTTCATGACACCTCCCCTCTACTCTTCCAAATGTTTATTTTAAAACACTATGGTAGCTTGCTACAGAAATTTGGCCGTAAGCCCCCAAATCCACTATAATCCATGGGACAATCAATACCTTAGCCAATTTAGTTCCTTTTAATATCAGTAGTCAATATCATGTGAATTAGAGTCAATTAAAGTATATTTAGGGTACTTTCTATACCTGTATAGAAATTCAATAATAATTCATCAAGATGACTGGGTGGATTTTATTTGTTAATAATGCCTGTGGAGGGAATTTTAATGAATTTTGTCATATCTAATGAAGAATTAGTTTTTAATTAATTAGGTTTTGATTAATTTTAGATCATTTTTAAAACGTATGAAATATATGGTGGGTCCTTGAGATCCACTAGGGTTTGGTTCCAGCACCCCATCTCACCCGGTGGATGCCAAAGTTCGTGGATGCTCAAGCCCCATTGTGTACAATGGTGTAGAAAAATAGTGTCACTTATATAAAATGGCAAAATCAAAGTTTGCTCTTTGGATTTAGTATTGAATTTATTTGACTGAACTGATTGAATTCATGGTTACAGAATTCAGGAATATGGAGGACCCAACTGTAAAGTTAATAGTCAAAATAGTTTTTAGTTAAACTTTTTTTTTCCAAATGACCCCTAAACCCCTGTACAACTTGGGTCCAGCATATCCAAACATTTCTGTAAAACCTCTTTTTTTAAAAAAAACAAGTCTGTGTGCCTGGTGTGTTTTGTATCAAATACAGTTGATAAATCTGGGTAAAACAAGATATAAATGATAGATTATCTTAAGAATTCTCTTCTTTTCCTTTTCCTTTTCAGTTCTGACCGGCTGATAGAAGAAACAATAAGGTAAGACTTCACATCTTGCCCAGCCTTCTCCCTCCACCCTTCTGGGCACCCGGCTGCTCTCCCAGACTCTGCAACAACCATCATCCTTGTTCTTTCCCAAGCATGATGGGAGTTATAATCTGACATCATCTGGAGCGAGGCAGGTTCTCTCACACAGTTTTGGTGTAAAATGTTCAGTCCTTTTCTGTTTTCGTACTTGCTTTTCCACAACAGCTGTGACCACACCGTTTTTGTGTCTTTACAACACACACACACACACACACACACTTATTTGATTGCTCCACTCCAGCAGCAGTGACACAGCTGCAGAGTAAACTGATATTACCTGGTTTCCCCACATCAAAACAGCGGTTGTGGTTTCGTTCTCTCTTTTCTCCCAGTTGCCACTCGGCCACCCACCGCACCCTCCTCTTCACGCTCACTGCAAATGTTTGCCTACATGATTAATTGATAGCAGAAAACTGCTGCTTCGGGGCTTTCCCCCTCCAAGCTAGGAAATTGCCCATCTCTTAATTAACTCTTCCGTCATTCTCTCTCTCATCAACCGGTGGGGAGAGAACGCGACAGATTGCGTGTGACAGATTGCATGGCTCATTCGAACTGTGCTGATTTGTGTTTTCTTTTCGGCTGACCCAAGCGCAGTTGTTGTGCAGTTTCGGAAGGGCCGTTAAGGCTGGACAGTCATTTGGGGGTAGCCTCCCTCCCCAAAGAAACCTCCAGATGTGATGGACCTGGGGGTGCAGCTGTGGGAGGTATCTTTGTGTTTCTTGAAGTCATATTCAACTTGTGATAATCCTCAGGGGAACCTATCGCAGGGTTTGGCAAAATTTGTTTGAGGGGGTTGCCTTAGCTGCTCTCTGAGGCTGAGAGAGTGTCTCTGAGTGGTTGAGGGCCACAGATACTTCCTTGAGAGGCCAGTTGTTGTTCCAGGGCTACACTTTACTCACCTCACCTCTCCTGTAGGTGGTCACCATTATAATGGTCTTTCTTTTCAGAAGGCAATGTATTCCTCAAATATAACTGTAATAGTTATCTTTCAGTAGCTTTCTCAATTAAAAATAAAAGCCCGTGGCACGGAACTCATGTTCCTCTCATCCACCACGCCTTCATGTCCACAAGAGAGACACAAGGCAACATCATATGGATACCTATGAGTACTGCAAGGAAGTTCTTGCACTGACATCTTGGAGCAGAACCGTTGAGGTGTTGTAATAAAGCAGGCATGAAGTTTCTACACAGCAAATGTGGTGACGGCTGGTGTTTTAGTATGTGTTGGGTGCCAAGAAACTATTGTCTCTGTTGAAACACCACGACCAGTGGGTGGAGTTGAGGTATAATTCAGCCAGAATTTTTTTGTTCAAGACTGAGGTTAAAGTTAGGCAGAATGTCAGAAAATAATGTTCTATGGATTGGTTCCTGTTCTAGTGTTCATTTGTAATTTACCTTAATAAAGGGTAATTTATGTTCATTTAGCTCTGATTTCCTGAAGGCTTTAGAAGTTGGCCAGATGTCAGAAGATTAGTTGAAATGTTCTCAACTGGATTTTGGGTGTTCCTGTTTCTAGTGTTCAATTTGTTCAACTATTTACTCTTCTAACAATCAAAGAGGATAATTTATGTTCATTTAGCCTCTGATTTCCCAATTTAGATGCCTAGGGTTTAGTGCTACAGCATCGTGTACCGATTCTTTCCTTTCTCTGTGTGTGTTTATCTCATATTTACTCTCTCACACACAGACAACCTGCCTTCATTAGTCAGCATCGCTCAAGCAAAGCACTACCCCTATGTTTCATGTGCCCCCTAAGTGAAAGAAATCTGGTCTGTCTGCACTGAGATTCCTCATTTCAGCATTTTCATCAGAAAAGCAGAGCTGGGGGAGGGTTTATGTGCACAGTGGGGGCCCATATCAGTTTCTCATTTGTTTCAGCTCTTATTTTTTTTCTCTCCTTTCACTTCACATTCACATCCTGAAGAAAGATGGGCACCTCCTGTTGTTCTGCAGGGTGCATTAAGTCCAAGAGCTCACCAATGCGAGGGAGAGCAGAAAAAGAGCTGGATGTGTGTGTATATTCAGATTTTTCTAGCAGAGAGACCCAGCTAGGAAACTGGGTTTCTCTGGTCAACAACCGAAATGTTCCTGCCCCCCCCCCACAGGCTACCCCACCAGAATTTCTCAACCTTGTCGGCCCTCCAGAAGTTTTGGGTTTCAGCTCCCAGAATCTTCAACTGTACTGGCCAGAGACTTCCTGGAATTGTAGCCCCCAAAAATCTGGAGGGCCAAAGGGTGTGAGGTCTCCCTTCTTCAGAGCAGGGACAATATAGATAAGTGGAGAAGATGGCGCTCAGAACAGGGCATCAGTGACTTGTTCCATTTAATCCACTGGCTTTTTCACCCTCCCATCTGCTCCCACCCTACAGGAATTTTTCTGTCTTTCCTTCTAGAAAAGGATTTTTCTCCTCCTAGCCCCAGAAGCTCACGGGAGGTTTTTAAGTAGCTATCGGCAAAGCCTGCTTTCGAGCTCGCATTCCTTAATAGTGTCTTCCTTCCTGTCTTCGCTTTCTTCTATTCCCTTGCCCCATTTTTCCCCCTTCTTTCAATGCAACAGAAAGCATCTGGCAGCCTTGTTTCCATTGAACCTGAGCTTCCCAAGAAGCCGGGCCCTGAAATGTATTTAACATTAGCGCTTGGCTGGCTGCCTTCAGAGCCGCACTGCTGGTATCATGATCAGTTGATTTAAAAAAAAAAAAAATTGTGGAGCAAAGGCTCCTTGCTTAGAGAGCTTGAGGAAAGTTCGTTTTTCAGACTATGAGGTCCAGAAAAATCCAAGAGAAAGGAACTTTCCCCTATCTGCTAGTTCTAGGATAAAGGAAAAGTAGGAGTGATTAGCTGTCCCAGACTGCTATGGGATCAAAACAATGTATGGTTTGAAAGAGACCTAAGTTGAACTCAGAAGGTATTTATACTTGCAAAAGGATTAAGTTTGCTTTCCTTCACTTTTTCTCTCTTTCGTATTTCATCCCACCCTACTGATGCTGCATGTCTGTTTGTGAACAGCTGTTTAGCTTTAAGGATTCCTCCCCTCTCTTCAGTTTTCACACTAGAAAAAAAGAGACAGGTGCCTTGTGGTTTCTTCCTCCCTCCTGCTCTTCAAAAGACCAAATCCCTCAAGGAGGAGAGGAATCAGCCCTGTTCTCCCTCCAGTTGGGTAGTCGTAGAAACACGAAGTTCCCAATTAAAGCAAATTCCCCTGGTTAGAGGCATACATCTGCCATGTCTTTAAAGCAACTGCTTTCTAATCCTACCTAGCAAAAATCTACACAAACGAACACACAGTTTGGGTATAATTAGACTTCAGGTCTCTGGTCGCCCCCACAGTTAGTTCTCTCCAACTGAAATGTCCTCCCTCCTTCAGAAATCCTCCCGAACGGCAACACCCAGCAGGGCTGTCTGGTTCCAGGAGGGGATGACTTGGGTCCCATCTCCAGTGTACCTCATGATATGTATGCAAATATTTTGAAATCTGAAAAAAGATCCAAAATCCAAAACACTCCTGGTCCCAAGCATTTTGGAGAGGAGGTACTGAACCCATGCCAATAAATATTTTGGTGTATTAATGGCACAACTTTTCTCTCTTTCTCTGTCCCCCTCTTCTAGCATTGCCATGGCGACAAAGGAAAACATGACTTCTCAGCGAGGGATGATGAAGTCCATACAGAGCAAGATGAACACCTTGGCCAGTATCCTTTCAAGTGGTGGCAGAGGGGAGGAGTTTGGTACTGTCTCCTTCCCTCCAGCGTACATCTACACACACACACACGTCTTTCCAAAATCCAGACACCATAATCAACAGCAACTAAATTCCAGGCTCTAGTAGATGGAGCAGCTGACTTCCAGGATCTGCTCTCTTAGCTAGGCTTGGGTAACCAACATATGGTTGCTCTGGATGTTTTGTACTACAGGTCCCATAATCCTTTACTGCTGGGTATGCTTTTGTCATCATCATCCCCATGATCTCTCTTTTCCCCAGGACTCAAGGCAGTTTACAAAAAAAAAAGCCCTGCTGAAAGTTTAAACACAATTAAAGTGGTGTTCTATTTTTAAAAGACACAAGTGAAAACACATTTAAATCATAGTAAAATAGAAACACAGCATGCACACATACCCCATGGGAATCTCTTTCTGCTGCAATGTATTAAGAAACCATACGCTTCCCTAAATAAAAAGATCTTTACCTGCCAGCGGAATGACAGCAGGGAGGGGGCCAGCTGGGCTGCCCATCAAAGGGAGTTTCGCAACCTGGGAGCAGCCATTAAGAAAGGCCCCATCTCTCCCATCCTCACCAGATGTGCCCGTGAGGATGATGGCACCAAGAGGCAGCCCTCCCCTACAGATCTGAGAACTCAGGTAGGTTCAGACAGGGAAATTTGGTTTTCAGAGAGCCTGGGCCCAAACCATGTAGGGCTTTAAAAGTCCCAACCTGCCCAGAATGGCTGGCTCTGTGTGTCATGGTTTTGCCACACAGAGCTTAAAAGTGTCTCCCAGGGCACCCGCATCTCTCCTCCATCCTTAGACCGTTCAGTCCTGTCTCTCTTGGTTTTCTGACCAAACATGGAGCGAGTTCAGAATCCCATTCATTTGCTCCCTCCCTACAGCTTAAGGAGCCTGAAGAGAAGGCTTTAACCCTTATTCGATTAGGCAGATAAGGCAAGTTGATGAACCGTAAATTTCATTTGGACTCTTCCTTTGACTCTCTTTTATTGTTGTTAGCTACTGTCAGGAACAAAGCCAGCGCCGTAATAAGAATTAGCCTGGGAAGATGCTCGGGAGGGAGAGATTAGAAAGCTCCGGAAAGTGTCCCCATTTTTCATGCTTACAGTCAAATTTACATTTCACAGGTCTTGTAAATTTGAACCCACAGGTCTTGTAAATTTGCCAAGAGTGGGTCAGCAGCACCACCTCTGCCTGCTGACCCACTCTTGGCAGCGGGGTAGGAGGCCAAACAAATCAAGGCAACTGCTTCCCTCCTGCAGTTTTGGAAGACTTCAGCAGGAGAATTTGTGGCTGAGGGGAACGGACGTTAGGAGACTACCTCCCATGGCTTGCTCTGGAATTTGGTGTCAATCTCAGCCTCTCCAAGGGTTCTTGGAGATGCTGACACACGTTACAGGCTTCCCCCGCTTCTCTGGCAAGTTAGGGACCAAAGCACTGTCAGGAAACAGAATTAACTGAGAAGTGTAAGCCATATGCTGTACTGCCGGTAGCTCTTGGATGCTTTCAAGTCATTTCTGCCGTATGGCAGCAGCAGGTAATGCATAGTTAGAGAATCCATTGGCCAAATAGCAGAAGGTCTTCCAACATTATTCTTGGGCATTTGATGAATAACATTGACTCGTTGCTTTCTCCTTGTTACTTTTTGAGGGCTACCAAAGCCGCCTTAGGCCATTTTGAGGGGCGTAGGTGTTTGGCCTACGAGTCATTTCCGACTTATGGCAAACCTATCATGGGGTTTTCTGAGGGCTGAGAGTATGTGATGCACCCAAGGTCACCCGGGAGGTTTCCATGGCCGAGTGGAGAACTGAACCATGGTCTTTAGTCATCATCCAACACTCAAACCATGCTGGCTTTCGAGGAGTGACATCCATTTCCTTGTGTGTGTGTTTTTTTTTTACTCTAGCATCTCTCTCTCTCCTTCCATGCCCAGGACAAGATGCTTTGCAAATAGACTGATATTACCCTCCCTACATGCTGCCAAAAAAAGCCCCAATTCCATGTGATGTTTGGTCCCAGAAATGATTGTCTAGAACAATTCAGCTCCCCCTGTATTATATGCTAAGCCAATCATTTCAGGAGATTAAACATTGGGATTTGCCGTCAGTGCCTGGCTGAAAGCTTTGTCCCTCCCCAATCTCCTATTATCTTCCCCCATGGAAAGCAGCCCCCTTGACAAAACACAACTGCAGGACTCAGAGGCGGCGATGTGGTTAGAACCACATCTGTCTGCCTTTATCTTCCCAGCGCCTGAGAAAAGGATTCTTTCTTCTCTTAAGATGATTTTTGGAGGTTGTAGGGGGAGAATAGTTTCCCCTTGGTGCCACTGGAAACTCCCCTCCTCCGGCCTCATCCATCTGGGAAAGAAGTCCTGAGTGCAAATCCACTCCTTCAGCCCCCCTCCCCACAGCCAGGGTTTTAATATCCTTGCTAAATTGGCTTTTTCTGGTTTTAGCTCTTCTGCAAAGATGTATCGAAAGTCCGACACTGGGAGAAACTGTAGATAACACATAAATAAATAGGCTTCTTTCACATGGCACGGTTATATAGGATTTCAGTGCCTCTTTAACTACCATGGCTGTATCTCTCAGAATCCTGGAAATTGTAGTTTGCTGAGGCACTTGAGCTCTCTAGCAGAGGATTCTAAGTACCACGGGAAATTTTGAATGCCAGGATTCTATGGGAAGGGGCCATGGCAGTTGAAAGTGGCACTTTCATTGCATAGAGTAGCCTTCAGTTCCTGGCAGGAAAAAGTTTTTGGCTAAAATGGAGTGCTGTTTTGAGTCTGCCCCATTTGCCTTTGGGTTTTCTTGGCAAGATTTATTCCGAGGAGGGTTTGCACCTGCCTTTCTTCTGCGAGGCTGAGAAAGTGTGACATGAACATGTGTCACCCAGGATGTTTCTATGGCTAGGCAGGGATTCAAACCCTCGATTCTCAAAGCCCTTACCCCCCAACACTCAAACCACAACACAGCACCAGCTTTGATTTCTCAGCAAAACGTCTTCAGAGGAGGTTTGCTCTTGCCTTTCTTGGAGGCTGAGAGAGTGTGTCACTTGCTCAACATCTCCCAGTAGGCTTCTAGGGCCAAGCAAAGATTTGAACCCTGGTCTCTGGAGTCCTAGGCCAGCGTTCCAGCGACAACATCGCGCTGCTCCTCGTAGGGTTTTCTTGGCAAGATTGAATCAGAAGAGTTTTGCCATGGGATTCCTCTGAGGCTGAGAGAGTATGACTTGCCCAAGATCCCCCAGTGGGTTTCCAGGGCTGAGCAGGGATTTGACCCTGGTCTCCAGAGTCTTAGTTAAGCACTCCGACCGGTACACAACGCTGCCTCTCCCCACCACACTGACCTGGGGCTAGGGAGGCACTCCCAGATCGTGTTGCCGACCTTAATTCCTCCTCCAAAAGACCGTTTCCCGGCTGTGAACAACCTGATCCAGCGGATCAACCTGCGCAAGCGGCGGGACACCCTCATCCTGGGTGGCGTGATCGGGATCTGCACCATCCTCTTGCTGCTCTACGCGTTCCATTGACGGACGCTTTGCACGGAGAGACGTTTTGGGCGCTGGGTTCCCACCTGCCCTCTCCTACGTCCCGGGTCCCCAGAGGTACGGGGCTGGCAAAGTCTGTTGGAAACGGGTCACGCTCTGGGGAAACCGAGGCAGAAGGTTTACGTGGGCCGCTCTCTCTCCCTCTCTCTTCCAAAGACGGGGGTCTTGGGGGGCATTTCTCCTTCACGTTGTTCTCGTCCCAATTTTGGTTACCGTTTTTGCTCGGACAGTTCTGATTCCCTTTCTTCTGTAAAATCTTTCTTGTCCAACTGAGTGGCAGTTGGCTTCACCTCTGAGCCAGAGCTCGAGGGAGGCGAAAATCCCGGTTTTGGACCACAAGTCCCAGAATCCATATGGCTGGGGATTCTGGGATTTGTGATCTGACAAAAAGGGACTTGCTTCCCCAACGCCTTGTTCTGAATGTGGCTGGATGTAAGCTAGGAAGTTGAAAAGGACAAACAAGGAAAGGTCTCCAGCGGAAAGTCCCTGAGTACGTTTTCTCAAACTTGCACCCCCTGCAACTCAGAATTAAATCAAGCCCCTTTGGAAACCTGGTTTCCCCAAAAGTAAAAGATATTAATGTCTTTAACCCAATCAACATCGGTTTCTTAGGAATACAGCTTAGGACTGTATTTTCTGCTTCAGTTCTAACTTCTGGTCCAGTTGGAGATCGAAGAAACATTGGAGGGGGGATATTGGGGGATTTTTTTTCATTAAATGGGAGCTTGTGGGGTGGAGGAGATATATAGACTCCCCTTGTACCATTAGGAGAAAAGGACTTGGGTGTTGTATAGGTTCTCCTTTCTGCCCCACTGAGAAAGGACCAAAGCATAACACTCCTCAACTTTGGGTTCCTGGCCTATCACGTCGGCAGACAAAATAACATCATCCAAGAACTGTTTTGTGTTTAAAAAATTCTCTTTTAATTTAGACAGAAAGCTATTCAGAATTTTATTTTTTACCATAAGCGGCTTGGGGGTGTGTGCAGAAAGAGACGGGTCAGGGAGACGCCAAGATGGGGAACAGGTTTATCTCAAATCCCTCCTGTTGAATGAACGAAAGGCAAAGGCCAGTTGTCGTATGAATGTTTCACAGGCCTCAAATTTTTAAAAAACGGAGGTGCTTCTAGATCTGTTCATTGTGATGGGGGGGCGCTTTTTAATGTGCACTCCGTCCTTCTTGCCACATGGAGCTCTTCAGAATTCTTCTGTTGGATGTAACCTTGGCCAAACATCACCCCCCCCCAAAAAAAGAAACACCAAAACGACAACGAAACACCAAGTATCTGAATTGCACCATTCTCCTCTATTTTGACAAATACACTGGATTCCCTTTTTTTATTTTTATTTTTTTGCGGTGGCGGGCGTGGGGAATATAAAAAGAAAAGCTTCAATGGCTGTAGAATTCCATCACCGCATCATTTTGACTAAAAAGAAATGGGCAGTTCTGTCTTTTTAAACGTGCCACCCAAGCAAACGCAGACTTCATCTCGTTCCCTTTTCGTGAGAATATGAGGCGCTCGAGAGAGGCATCGGTGCTTTTCCTAGAGTCAACAAATAACTCCGTTTGGGATCCAGCAAACTCCCATGCCACTTTCTGTATGGAACAAACGTCGAGCTAACCCGATTAACTTTTCTCTTTAATTTTCCTCCGACGGACACTGAGAAACAGACACTGTACAGATTCAACCTGTTTGTCGCACCAAGGTCTTTGCGTTGATTAATTGTTGATTCTCTTTGGGGTTCCAAAGGTTCATTTCCTGTTAGTGCTGATTAAAAAAATGGAAACAGAAACCTGAGCAGGTTGGTATCTTTTGTCTGTAGAGGAATGGAGGGTTGGTTGAGTTCAGGAAATGCTTCCGGCTGGAAATGAAATGTTTATTAGTCATTCAAAAATGAAGATAAAGTACATTTCTTCTCTAAGCTGTGTATTGAAGAGAGGGCCTGGACTCTATCTTTTACCCCTAATTGGTGGCTGAACGGGGAAGGAAACGGTTGCTTTATGTAGCTGGCAAAACTAAAAGGTCTCTTCCTAAATAAAATGCATTTATTTAATCTTAGAATTGTCTTTCTGCTTTCTTTCTCCTGATCTGCAGGAGAAGATACTGCACCGAACGTCTTAAACCATTAAAGGGAGGAGACAGGAGAAATGAAATGTGAAATTATGCCACCGGGGTCTAAAGCACAAACCTGCGCATGTGACCAAGTACTAAATCTGTGCTAGAAAACAGAAATCCGCACAGACTCCCTGTATGTAGAAGATTAATGCCCCAGGGAAGGACTGGAATTAGAAGCTAGTTTTCTAGGTGCAGTGTATATATCTTGGATGGATGGATGGATGGATGGATGGATGGATGAGATAGATAGATAGATAGATAGATAGATAGATAGATAGATAGATAGATAGATAGATAGATAGATAGATAGATAGATAGATTGCCGTTGTGTGCCTTCAAGTTTGTATGGAGACCCTACAGGAAACCTGTCACAGGGTTTTCTTGTCAAGGTTGCTTCAGAGGGGGGTTGTCTTTGTCTTCCTCTGCAGCTGAGAGAGTGTGACTTGCCCAGCATCACCCACTGGGCTTTCCATGGCTGAGTGGGGATTTGAGCCCTGGTTTTTGGAGTCATTGTCTGACACCCAAACCACTACCCTGTGCTGGTTATCTAGATACATTGATTTCCATATAACCCAAAGGTAGGGGAACATTTAAAGTGAGGTGAGCAAAATTCAGCCCATGAAAGCCCATATTAAAATAAAAACCAGTTAATCTTAAAGGTGCCGCCTCGTTCCCTTTTGTTCTCCCCCTTTCCTTGTTTTTATGCTGCAAAAGACTAAAAGGGCTACTTCTTTAAAAACATAGTATATGCAATAATCTCCTTTCCTTTGTCCCTTCCACTCAGCATGGGTGCAAATGATCTTCCAAACAATTTCATGCTGTTTGTACATAACCTTAAACTTTCAAGAATAATTTTTCCAAAACCATGCTTCATCCAAAGGCAGGGTGAGCCTGGTTTTAACGCGAATCAAGTAGACGCTAAATGGCTTCGGAGCAAATTTCAAATAAATCTTCTCTTATTCCCCCTCTTGCTACTCTTACTTCGGACGTTAATTTTTCTGAAAGGGCTGTGGACTGTCTTCTGTTTAGCCACCGTCGTAGGGAGAGGTCTTCTAATGTTTTCCATTCTTTTGCAATCTCTAATCTTGCGGCACTTAACATAAGTGCTAGAAGATCCTTGCTCTTGGCAGATTTTCATTAACACTCTCAAATCTGGGAAGAAATACTAATGCGCCTCTAAAATAAACTTTTCGACCTAACATTTGGCTTGCCCATCCCAATACTTCTTCCCAGAACTGAAATACTTTGGGACATGCTAGCCATTTGCTTTCCCAATTGCCTGTCTTCCCACAGCCCCTCCACGCATAGTTTTAATTCCAAAATCTTTTACAGGAGGTAAAACGAGCCATATCAGCCGAAATGGAAACAAAGGAGGGAGAGATCTTGAAAATGCATGCAGCCCACAACTCATGCTGTCCCGTTTCTCTTGCAAATTAGACAAGGATAATTACCTCCCCAATGAGGTCTAGAAGCTCGGAAGCCAAGCAACGGGCTCGGAGCGACGTCCCTGCGGAGGGTGTCCCTCCGCTAACGTTGCTGTCTGCCTCCTCTGCCCAAGGCACAGCCTTCGTTGGCACGGTCTCATGCAGCCTGGAGTAGCCAAGCCCAGCAGGGTGGGATTGGACATTTGAAATCGTGATTTTTCATCCTTGCTTCCCCTGTGTGTGTTCTTGTCTGTTTGGGTGCACGTTGTCTGTCTCTTGCCGCCCTTGGGCGTTTCTTGGCTCTTCCAGACAGAGCACACATGTTGGTAGGTTGCAGCGGTTGCTGCTTTAATTACTGGTCTTTAAACACACACGCACACACACACACACACAGTGGGCCCTTGGTGTGTGGTTCCAGGACCCCCGTGGGTACCCAAATTTGAGGATGCTCAAGTCCCATTATGTACAATGCTGTAGTAAAATGGCACCCCTTATATAAAACAGCAAAGTCAAAGTTAGCTTTTAGGATTTTTTTTTTAATGTTTTTTGAGCCATAGTTGGTTGAATCTAGATCTCTTGACATGGAGGGACAACTGTTAATATATACAGTAGACCCTCTACATTTGTAGGTTTGATTTTCACAGATCTGATTATTTGCAAGTTTCTCTAACCCCCACCCCCTCCACTTCTGGTGCTTTTTTGGGGCAACCGTTCTTCTTGGTGGTTCCAGTCAGGCTGCACAACCCTTTAAAACCCCACCTCTGACCCTCCACTTCCTCCACCAGCCACTGCCTGGTCAGCTGGAAACGGCTCAAAGACCCATTTCTCAGCACCACAAAACCCCTCCTGATGCCCGACACACACCCAAGGAAGGAGATGGACAAGAGAGAGGAAGTCTGGGGCCACCGTGCCGACCCCCCCCTTCCCTGACATGTTTTAGACCCAGGGCCTATTCTTCCCACTGTGCCTCAGCCCCTTTCCCACACACACCCTTTTATACATTTGCTGTTTTGTCCACTTTTGTGGGGTCCTGCACCCTAACCCTAGTGAATGTGGAGGGCTGACTGTATATATATCTTCAAGTTTTGGAGTTCTGAACTTTTTCCTGGCAATTCCCGGTTTTTAAAGAGATTTTTAAAAAATCTGGAGACATAAGGAAAAAAAAGTCTTCTTTAAAATATATATATAGATATAGATATATAGTGCTGTAAAACCAGTGTGGTGTCATTTGGGTGTCGAACTAGGACAGGGAAGGCAGCATCTTGCCCTTCCCATCAGGACCAGCCAAAAGCAAACTGCTGGAACCTCTCTTGTCCTGTTTATTCTTCCTCATTCATAACTTTTGCTGTCTTGACCACACTCTGCTTGGCCATGCGTGTCTCAGTTTTCAGCTGTGAAATGTTGGGAAGTACCTCTCTCTCTCTCTCTCTCTCTCTCTCTCTCAGTGTCTCTCAGCTGTTTCCTTGCCTGGATCTTGTCTTTCTAGGGGCTCACTACAGTGCAATGTTTATTAATAATATAGAAGGCTAAAACACTCTGTGCTCCAAGGAAGCTGTCAGTTCCAATCTTCAACAACCCAGCACTCCGTACCGGGCTGCCTCATTTTATCGGAGCTGCCAGCCTTTGCATCCTTGCAGAAAGGGGCTTGGCTCTAGAGATCTCCTCCTCTCCTTTCTGGCACACTTTGGGTTTTCCCCTCAATCGGTCGCCCCAGGCCGGGTTCAGCCAGAGGCAAAATTCTCTTGGGACAAAGGGTGAAATACAGGTTGTACATCCGGAGAAAGAGGTGGAATGATAGCTAAAATCTGGCATATGTTTATATGCTCATAATTTGTCATCAGAGTAAAAAAGGTGGGCTAAGGAAGGATGGAAGGAAGGATCAATCTTCAGTAGTCCTGATCTCTGCTTGGGCTGGGAGAGAAACTCTCAAGTCTCTAGTCCTCATTGTTCCCAAAAGGATAATACTTCGGTCATAGGCAGGCCAAATGCCCAGAGAGGAATGGAAAAAGGAAAAAATTGGGCATGTATGAGAGCCAGCTTGGTAATCAGTTAACCGTGGTCTTGCTTATGATCTTAAGAATGAATTACTTCTTCCATCACACACACGTGCCCAGCATCCTTCCATGAGGCAGGCCTGCGTGCAGTTCCACTTGGATTCACAGGGACTTAATCTAATTGGACAAGAGTCTCCACTTATCTCACGCTAGACTCGCAAAGAGAGGAAGAGAGTGGGAAGAAAACCAAAAACGAGGTGACTTGGACAGTAGTGAAAGTAATTTTTCTCTCTGCCTAGTTAAGCCTTTACAGTCCAGCTAGAGGTTCCATACCTGGAGTTTCTAAGTGGAGATGCTGGGACGCGGAAGCCAGACATGTCCACGACGAGCTGTAGTCCCAGGTTCCCTGCCTTTCACCCCACCCCACCCCGATCCACCCATTTTCCTGATCAATTTCTGCTGATGTGTAAACAGGCTTCCATCCAGCCATTGAGAGACGGACAGAGAAGGCCGGCCTTTCTGTGTTATGTTTCGTAACGTCATCTTTGGTGCCGCGATAATGCAAGCCGGGCTGCTGATGTGGCATCTAAATTTCTTTCTACTTGGCCCCAGAGAGAGCTGAACGGGCACAGCGCCAGGGCCCATCCATCCACTCCCAATCTGCTTGCTTATTTGGAAAAGGAAAAGAATGCCTTTGTAATGGTCCTTTGGAAGGGTGGGAAGGGGAGGAGTTGCTATAGATTTGGTTCCCTCAGCACCTCCCTGCCAACCATCAACCGCATCCCAACATCCCGGCATCCTAGAAACATAGCATTAGATTAGATCTCTGAGGATCATCTCTTGGTTCAGGTTCTACCCTCTGGAGCAAGCAAACACAAGACAGCTCCATCTTCTGGATGATGGTGCCATGTCCAGTCTCAAGACCCGAGTGCAAATGCAGACGGGATCCTCCCTAACAGCCACGACACACAGACATGAGCAGGACATGTCGACTTATCGCAGCCCAGCATAGACAAGAAGGGGAGAGCTCGCAAGACTCAGAATACTTCTATAGGGAAGCCTTATTTATCAGGCAAACAGCTGGCGTAGGCTGCTGGACAGTAAATACCAGAGACGGAGCAGGGAGAGGCCCATTGCAGACAACTGCCAGTTCTGGTGGAAGCAATGGGGTCTTTTGGATCCTTGGCTCATGTTACTGGAAAACCTTGACCCTTGCTTTGCTACTAGATACTTCCTTGAATTGACACTCTGAATTTATTACTGACTTGGGACACCTGAAACAAAAATGCTAACTGACTGATAAGCGCTTGTTAACCTTGTCTATGGTTGCTATGATATGGGAGGACTATGAACTGTGGCTGGCTATCTGAACAGGAAGGACATCCCTTCAGATATTTAAAGATGTTGCACAATGGTTAGAGCAATGGGTTAGGGACCAGGAGACCAGGTTGAAGCACATAAGAAGGACTACAGGGCTGGCTAGGTCGAGTTTTCTTAACCCGGCTGCAACTTGAACCAAGAAGATGGAGATGTTCAAGTCCCCTTGCAGCCATAAAGCTCACTGGGTGACCTCAGGCCACTTACTGTCTCTCGGCCTAACCCACCTTGCAGGGTTGTTGTAAGGATAAAAATGAGGAAAAATAAGAACGAGGTGGTACACTGTGAGTTCCTTGGAAGCAAATCTTTGGAGCAGAGATCCTTTGTGTAGGTTTCTGAGCTCCCTGGACAGGTGTTTTTAGTTTGCCAAAAGGCCACCAGCCTCCAACCGCAGCTCATACAGAGCAGCCAACCTCCTTAGAGGGTACGTACCATTCGTCACCTTTTCAGTGACAGAAAGACCCACCTACAAAGGTGCCGAAGGTTTATCGGCCACCAGCAGATGACACATAGAAGGAGAGAGAAGCCAGAAACAGTCCTGCACCTCTGCAGCTCAGTGTATTTTGGGCTCTTGATTTAACTAATTTCGTTAGCCATCCTTCCCAATTTGGACAGAACTGATTTTGACAAAGGGAAGCACAGCCTTCTCTTGTTCACCATGCAAGGTATTTTTTAATTGTTTTTTTCCTCATGCCAAGAAATATAAAGGGGGAAGAACAGGATACAAGTTCTTGTGGGGGGGAAGAGTTGGAAGACAAAGCAAAAAACAGTTACCCCAAATATGGGAGTTTCTTCCCTTCTGGGACATTCCAGGCCCCTGTACGGTATCCACAAATATGAGGCGAGCAAAATATGGATTGCTGAGTAGGAGTGGTTAACTGTAGAAGGTCTAGAATTGTCTTGCCCTGGACAATTTACAAGTGGGTGTTTATTGTGACTCTTCCCACAGCCAACCGTTTCCCTGCTTTTACCAGGAGAGCACACAAACCCAGCCCCTCTCTTCATCTGTATCTAATTCCAGGAGTGGGCCTTTTGCAAAGCTAACGGCTCCTAGTTGCCCATTCAAGACCAAGACCTCCCTGTGGTGCAGATACTTGTTGTTGCCATGGGGATCATTCCCAGTTCACCTCCCACCAAAAACTATTCCAGGGGGCTCATTGTCTCCACTAAAAGGAAATTTGCCACACTTGAGCCTTGATTCCCCTACATTACTGGACACAAACTCTTACAGGGGAAAGAAGTCCCAATTTGGTCCATTAAGGGAATGGTACCCAGCCATTATGGGAGTGTTTCCGGTAGGATCTGGCATGTAAACCAAGACAGACACCTCCACTGCATGCGGTAATTGCATGTGAATTGCTCTCCTTGGCAAATTTTGGGGGTAGGAATTGGCCTCAGGCACTTCAAGGATAAAATTATTTGTGTCAAAGAGAAAATAACCACTGTTGGAGAGGGGAAGTGAATGGATATCAGCTTCCAACACCAATATTCTTCATGCAAAACCAGCCCACAGATGGGTCTAGACAGAACAACATCACAGAGTTTGCGGGTTAATTCAACCATTCCCAGACATCCTTTGTTACGAGCATGCATACAGTCAGTGCAGAACTGGGGTGGAGTTTGTATCTGTTTTCGTCAAAAATACAAAAGTCTTCCCCTCACATAATCCCCTTCCCACCCATCCCCACCCCATTTTTATCAACATTACTATGTGGCAGGATTAGACCCCGTCCTGGAGATAAGAAGCATGCTTGGAACAGTCTGTGCAGCGTGCCCATTTGTTCACTCATTTCTTCCTCGTCCTCTGTCCCAGTTTATCAGAACAGGGTTCCCCCCACAACGTAGGGGGGCAAAGCAGTCCGAAGGACTTTGTGCCCGATAAATGGCATGCCAAAATGAGCAAGGTGGAAGAGAGAAGAGCCCTCTCCTTTTGGAAGAAATGAACCTCCCCCTTCTGCTAAAGTTATCCTTATCTTTGGCAGGTGATGTGCTGCAAAATAAAGGATTCCAAACCAGACGAGATAAAAGCTTCTTCTGTCTCACCACTAAATTCCACTCATCGAGCGGTCCGCATGTTTTCCTCCCGACTGGAAATAAGCCGTGCTCCAAAAGGCGACGAGATGGCAGGCTTTCTTCCGACAACCGATGCCCTTTTGGGCACAAGGGTCTTGTCCTCCCAAAAGCCACAAACCAGAAATGGGAGACTCCCCACCTGGCGCAGGTTGGAGGTCCCATCCATCTTCATGGGCCTTTTTCCGTGCTAATTCGGTTTGAGGAGTCCTGGAAGACGAATAAACATGGAGTCAATCTGGTTCGTCAGGCCATTTCAGACAAGTTAAGAGTAGCCCATTTTGTTCCCCTTTTGGGACAAGAAAACACAAATGGAAGCAATTTATTTCCCTTTCGATGAGCAACATTAATTGATTTTTCATTTTTGGCGAGCACTTTAGCCGTAGCGACTTTTAGTTTTTTGATGAGCACATTAACAGCAGTGACTCTTTCATTTTCGATGAGCTGGAGCAAATTGTTTTGTTTTGATGAGCCCATTAGAGGTAGCAGTTTTATTTTTTCCCCATGTTTGACCAGCGAATTAATGGAAGCAAATGAATGTTTTGTTTTTGACACTCACAGCTCAACTCAAGGTGGAGCTCTCCCTGATAAGATGGCCGGGCACAATCATTCTACACAATTTGAGACTGTAAGCTCTTTGGAGACAGAGACCTGTTGGTTGGCTGGTTAGCCCCTAGTGGCGGGGGGCCAGCTTTATCCCTCCAAGTACTTATTGGACTTTATTTATTTATTTAGGCCAAGCCCAATGTGTTTCAGCCTACGTAAGGCCACTGAATGTATATGCCTAGACCAAAACGCATTGGGATTGCCCTAAAATAAAAGGGAAGTTAACAGTCCCACTCTGTTCTGCTTTGGACAGACTTCACCTGGAATAATCTCGTGTCCAGTTCTGGGCACCCCAGTTCAGGAACGATATGGACAAGCTGGAAGGTGTCCGGAGGAGAGTGACTAAAATGGTTGAAGGCCTGGAAACCAAGCCTTAGGGGAACGACTGAGGAAGCTGAGGATGTTTAGCCTGGGGAAGAGAAGACTGAGAGGTGATATCATGGCCATTGGTAAACATCTGAAGGAATGGTCTGTAGAAGATGGAGCTAGCTTGTTTTCTGCTGCTCCGGAGACTAGGACATGGACCAGTGGATTCCAGTTGCAAGAAAAAAGTCTACCTAAATATTACGAAGGATTTTTTGACTGTAAGAGCTGTTTGGCAGTGTTACAGCTTGGCAGCGTTACAGACTGGGGACTCTCCAACTTTGGAAATCTTTAAGCAGAAGCTGGATGGGCATTTTTCAGGGGTGCTATAGCTAAACATTCCTGCATGGCAGGGGGTTGGACTGGATGTCCTTTAGCATCCCTTTCACCTCCAGGATTCTGTGATTCTGTGAAAACCTTCCCGCCTCTTGGGTGTGGCGAATGCCCTTTGCAGGCCAATCACAAAGTCAGCACTTACCTGCAAAGTTCATCGAGCAGATGACGATGATGAGGGACCCCAGGACGATGGAGAGGATGCTCAGGAAGCGAGCTACCCGCCCGAGCCGCCGTCCGCCGTCCACGTCCCCCTGCTGGCTGCTGTTCCTAGACTGGCGGGAAGGGAAACAAACAAGGAGCCATCTTAGGCCTATGCTGCGGGATTTCCCCCTTTCCTAGAGTGTTGGGATGCGGCAGACGGGCGGGCTTGAGTTTGACACCCCTACCCACGCCAACGCCTTGTCACTAACAATGGAGGTTGAATATCCTCCTCCCTCTTTATCTGTGATATCTTGCGTTTCCTCCTAAGCAGATAGGCATTGAACCAGAGGCTGGGGAAAGTCCCTTTTGGAACTCCCAGAATCCCCCAGCCAGTGGATTCTGGGAGGAATAGTCCAAAAAGTTAACCTTTCCAAGCTGTGCATCGGACACTGGTGAGCCGAAAAGAACACGTGGACTTTACAGAATAAACTGTGCAGCCTTAGCCCGGTTGGCAACTCGTTTTGGCCTACGGCGGGCAAGGAATGGATTGTCAGTATTGCCGTCTGAGCCTTCTGCCATCCTTTCCACCAGCAAAATGAGAGTTGTGATCACAGCCTGCCCAGCTCAGAAAGGTTAATATTTCAGACTACAACCCCCAGAGCCCACCTGCTCTGCTGGGTAGGGGATTCTGGGACTTGTAGTCCAGAGAAGGGCTTTACCCAAGCTCTGGTCCAAAGCCCATTGCCAGAGAAATCATTTTATGACTGATTCATTCAACGTTCTGCGTTTTTAATATGACTGTTCTCCCTTCCACATTGTCTTCTCAACAACCCTGTAAGGTAGGCCAGGTTGACAGCAAGCATTTGACGAGTCCAAACTTGGCTAGTCAGTTTCCTGCCTCAGAGTGGATCATTATCCATATTATACTAATACTATTAAATTTGTACACCTTTTTTCCAGTTTGGGGCTTAAAGCAGCTTACAAAGATTAAACAAATCTGGATCCCCTGAGTCTGAGTGAAATGCTCTAACTACTGCACACTACTGCCCCATTTGAAATCCTTCTCCCTCCTCTTCCTCCATTCTGTCTCCAGGCTGTGCTTATAACCTCAATATTCACCTCATTTTTTAAGGTCCTTTTTTGTGGAATAGTGTAACCCTCCCTCTTCCAGATGTTGTGGGACTGCAAAGCCCATCATTCCTCACCTTTGCCATGCTGGCCAGGGTTGCTGGAAGCTGGATCCCAGCAGCATCTGGAAACCCTCACTTCCCCTGCCTCTCTTAATCTCTCCTGATGACGAGATCTCAAAAAAGCATGCAACATTTTTAATGGCCTTTTGCTCAGCGTAATAAAGACAACACGTTAATATGGATTCCAAAATGTCGCTGATAAAAGGCAAAGACTTTAAAAAAAAACAACTGACAAGCTTTCGGGAACATTGTTAAAAGGGGGCTTTAATGGAGTGTTGTACTGTTTTTAACTGCTTTTTAAAAATTTTAATGGGGTTCAAATTGTTTTTTTAATGTTCTCGAGAGTTTAATTACATTTTGCTGACAAGCATTTGGGTTTTTATCTGTATTGTATCTGGATGAATTTGTATGCTGCCTTGAGACCTAATTCTGGGAGACATGGAGCAAGCTTGTTTTCTGCTGCCTTGAGACTAGGACGTGGAGCAATAGCTTCAAACCACAGGAAAAGAGATTCCACCTAAACCTTAGGAAGAACTTCCTGAAGGTAAGAGCAGTTTGATAGTGGAATATGCTGCTGCCTGGGTGGGTGGTGGAATCTCTTTCTTTGGAGGTTTTTAAACAGAGGTTGGATGGCCTTCTGTTGGGAACACTTTGATGGTGTCTTCCTGCATGGGAGAATGGGGTTGGACTGGACGCTTTCTCTTGGGGTCTCTTCCAGCTCTAGGATTCTCATGGTGTAGTGGTTTGAGCCTTGGACTGTGACCCTGGAGACCAGGATTCGATTTCCCACTTAGCCATGGAAACCCACACACTCTCAGCCTCAGAAAATCGCATGATAGGTTTGCCTTAAGGTGTCATCAATCAGAAATGACTTGAAGACACGCACATACAACAAAAAACAGGGTATATGAATCCTGTCTTGATTGCCTGGCATGATAACGTCATCTACCATCAGCCTCAGCTGCAAACCTCACAATAGCTGGTGTAAGATGGATTTTCCCAGCAACACAATGTTGTTATGAGCTATCTTGCAGTACTACAAACCACTGGGGAGCGATTTGGTCTTAAATGGGCAACTCAGTGCCATTAGCTTTGCAAAAGGCCTGCCTGGGTGGGCCATGAAGAGCCTTTAGCTTCGCAAAAGAGCTGCTGGATGGCGCTGAAAAGTGATTTTTAAAAAATATGGTTTCCCACAAGTGCCTGCGCTCTTGGGCTGTGCTTGAGGTGTGCATTTCTGGGAACTTGTCATGACAAACACCTCAACTTCAGAACGTACCCATACATGAGAGGGATGGAGTGGTTTGGGAGGGGAGGAGATTCTTTTGCCAAAGTACTTTTGCCATTTGTGAAACTCTACCAGAATATTTGCTATTTCCCAATGCAATGATTGTGTATCTCTTGATTGCTGCATGCTCAGTAAAATTCCCCTTTTAGAAAGTTTGGTACAAATGAGTACCAAATTTGAGTCCAATTTGAGTCCAATTTGCCTGAAGCACAATTTTGCCAAAGTTACAAGATCCCTGATAGGCACTGTGTACCCAGAACATCTATGATTTCATTCACAAGGTCTGAGGGCATACCAGGTAACAGACTGGCGGAGAATGTGGGGCGACACATGTGAGTGCATTCACATGCGCATTGAACATGTTAGCATAGTGTAGTCTTGGGGAAATCGGACTCCCTGTGGTTCTCCTTTTCTGTCTTTGGTGCGCTGACGCACTTTTGCACGTTAGCACCAGAGCCAGCATGGCGTAGCACTTTGAACATCCGACCCCGACTCTGGAGACCAAGATTTGAATCCCTGCTCAGCCATGGAAACACACCGGGTGACACTTTCACAAGTCACACTCTCTCAGCCTCAGAGGAAGGCAAAGGCAAGCCCCCTCTGAAGAAATCTTGCCTGTGATAGGTTTGCCTTAGCGTTACTGTAAGCTGGAAATGACACCACAACAACAAAGTCCAAGGGAAGATTCCTCCCCCTCTCAATCCATTGTTAAAAAACATGTAAACTTTGGGACACTGGGGTTCAGCCCTGCCTACCATCTGTGCTTTTTGACCTGAAGAGCTGGGGTTGTGCTTATTTTTGCTGGAGAGCCACTCTATACATGCTCAGAGGCACACTGTTAAAGAAGGGAGAAGACCGTTTTCATCTTGGCTTTCTCCTTTCCTTCAGATCCCTTTAAATTCCGCAATGATATTATACCCCACCAAAAAAAAAAAACAACCCTGCAAAGATGCCAAATTTGTCGTTCTAGGACCACTGAGCCTACACCTAAGGAGCAAACCAGAAGCACTCAGAGCCCTCTGGGGAGACGGAGAGCCCAGCCAGAGTCTTCCTTGGCAGCTCCAAACACCTTTTAAGTGGTAAGACCAGCCTCCAGGCCAAAAGCAAGCGGCGAGTGGGGAATGACAGGCGGAGATGAAAGTAGGAATTGTAATTGCTTATCAGGCAGAAAGGGAAACGTCTCTGCCTCTCCATTTAAAAAAAAAATAGACACAACCCTGTGTCACCAGGCCAAAAAAAAAGAAAAAAGATTCTCGGCATCGCGTTATGAAGAAGATTCCACCATGGAAAGAATGCCTGTAAACCTTAAAAACAGGATTAATTCCAGGGGGAAGTATGGATAAGGGCTCCAGAGCTAATTCGCAATTAAGTCGCGCTCCCCTTCACACTGCTCTCTCCCGCAGTGGCAAAAACGCATCTGTTTGGAATGAAGTGGCTTAAAACAACCTTCAGGTCTGAGCCCCTCAGAAGGGTGGGAGTAAAAAAATGTCCTTACCCTTTTTCAAAAAAGCTGCAACACAGATTGAAATGAGGCTATTTTACTGTCCGCGTCCCCTGTCCCCACCCCGCCCTCCCTCTGGTTGCCATCCTTCCCAACTTTTCCAGCATTGCGCTTTGGGGGGCTCCTGGCGACGCGAGAACCCCTTTTGCCTTGACCCCCCTTCCTCCTCTCATGAAACCCTCCTCCCGAACTTGACAAGGGGGCTTCGAAGGGGGAGGTCTTGGGAGACCCTGGGGACCCCCCTCTTCCCTCCGCGCGCGCCATCCTCCCTCGGGAAGAGGGAGATCGGGTCCCCCTTCGCCGGTGCGCCCAGGGCGCCTCAGGCGCTGGCGAGGGCGCCGCCCGTGCGTCCTTGCGCGCGGCTTGGAGAGGCGAGGGGACGGGATGGGGCTTGGGGGCGCCTCCTTACCATGATGGAGAAGACCAAGGCCAGGACGTTGACGGGCCAGATGGGGCAGAAGCAGGAGAAGATGGCCAGGAAGAGGTAGTCCCGCGGGCGGGCGGCCTCGTGGAGGTTGGAGGTGGTGGCGGTGGACGAGGCTCGCCCCAGGCTCAGCTTGGAGGGCGAGGGCGAGGGCGAGGCCGCCCCCAGCCGCCCCTCCGGGCCGCCCGGGTGGTAAGGCGGGCTGGCGTGGCCGTTGCGCGCCGCCTGGCCCGCCGCGCCGCCGCCGCCGCCGCCGCCGCCCGCCAGCGCTTCCTCGACGGACGCCGAGGGCGTCAGCGCCGGCCCGGGGCCGCCGGAGGGGCGGCTCAGCAGCTTCTCCGTCTCCGCTTGGGGGTCCCCGGGCGGCGGGGAGCCGGCCAGCGCCTGCTCCAGCGGGGCGTCCGTGTTGATGGCCATGGCGAGGCGCCTAGCTGCCCATGCCCGCGGAGCGCCCTGGCACCGGGGCCCGGCCCCTGCCGCCCCTGCCGCCTCCCTCGGCGGCCTCCCCGCTCGCCCGGGCCCGCCTGGCCCCTTTCCCCCTCGCCAGGAGCGCCTTCGGCAGCTTTGCGCGCTCGCCGCCCGCCCAGACTGGCGCTGCGCCGCCCGGGGGAGGGGCGGGGAGGGGCGGAGGGGCCGGGAGCGGGAGGAGCCGCCTGGCGCCCGGCCACCGGCGCCGGGCGGAGAGAGCCAGCCGGGCTGTCGGGAAGCCCTCCGTAGAGAGCGATGGGACATGCAGTCGAGCGCGATAGAGCAGGAGGCTTGTGGCCGTCGAAGCGGCGGATAAAGCCGCTAGGATCGGACCGATGACCGCGGGGTGGCTTTCGGGGCCTCCTCGCAGCGGGGAGGGAACGCGAGGAGTCTTAAACTCGTGCTTTGGCGTTGCCTTCCCCTTCTCACGAACGCCCGTACACGCATCTCACGCCAAATAGATAGTGCTTTATGAATGGTACTATTTGCGGTGTGTGGATTCAATCCCTGACATGGGCGGAACTCTCCTTCCGCCTCCTGCCCTCCCAGCCCGACAGAAAAAAAGCTGTCCGCACTAGGCTGTTACAGCGCGATCATTCCACTTTCAACCTCCTTTGGAATCTGGGGTTTGCAGCTTCGCGAGGGGCCTCAGAGGCGGGAAACTCCGCCTTTGAGGCCCCTCCCTAAACTGCAAACCCCAGATTCCAAAGGAGGTTGAAAGTGGAATGATCGCGCTGTAACAGCCTAGTGCGGAAAAGACTTGGATCCTGTTTTTCCCGCCAAACTGGGAACCAAAGCGGTTCACACTTCGAAAGACCGAGGCTGCCCTTTCAAATCGTACAAAACGGAGCCGAGAGAGAGAGAATTAAACTATTCGGGGTGTTCAAACCACTCGAAGCTCATCTTTGGAAGAAGAAAATGCATTTAGAAGAAAAAGAAGCGAGCTATTAAAAACAGGTTCGGTAAAAAAAAAAGCCTGGCTGAAGGCAGCCAATCACAGCTCAGGGAATGCTGTGACGTGCGAGAGGAGCAGGCCTGGCTGACGGCTGCCAATCACAGCTTGGAGAATGCGATGAAGTGGGGGTGGGTGGGCAAGGCTGGCAGAAGGCGACCAATCACGACTGAGGGAATGCTGTGACGTGGGAGGGGAGCAAGCCTGGCTGACAGCTGCCAATCACAGCTTGGAGAATACGGTGAAGTGGGGGTGGGTGGGCAAGGCTGGCTGCAGGCAGCCAATCACAGCTCAAGGAATACAATGGAGGGGTGGGGGCAGCCTGGGAAGGGGAGACCCCACATACATTTGGTGGGAAATGGCCCTTGGTTCTGAGGAGAGCTATTTGGTTCAAAGAAAGCAGCAGAGACGTTATTTTTATGTGTGTGTGTATATATATATATATGTGTGTGTGTATGTATATATATATACATATGAAATATATATATTAGATATAGATATATATAGATATATATTATAGATATACACACACAGACACGTATATATGTCCCACACATATACATATGTTTGTCCAAAGCAGATGTTATTAAACATTCTCCACATGCATAACAAAGAAAAGGAAACAGCAGACAACAGAGAGAAAAACAATTAGTCCTAAGAAAGAGTGAAGCTACTAAATAAGTCATGTCAGCGTGCAGGTTTGGCTTCCAGCTCTCCTCACAGAGGCTGTACGGGGGCCCGCGTGGGGCGCCCTGGGCTCTGGAGGCCGGGGTTCGACTCGCTGCCCGGCCGTGGGAGCCCCCCGGGTGGCTGTGGGCGCGTCACGCACGCTCAGCCCCCAGAAAACCCCACAGCAGCTCCCCCTGAGGGTCGGGAAGGGCTCGGGAGTAGGAGGGTGCCGCAGGAACGTGGTCGGAATCCTCAACTGACAGAAGCCAAGGACTCTGTGAGGTAATTTCTGAGGTAAAAAAACCAGGCAGAGCAAGAAATCGCCAAGGTAATAGGGAAACAGGCACAAATGAAGTAGAAAGAAGTCATCTGGGTCGCAACAGAAGTGTTTCCTGAGGTAAAAGTTGTTGGAAAACAGGTCTTACGGCTCCACCAAAAAATAAAAGTTAAAAAAAAAAGAGCAGTCTGTTCCATTATCCAACAGTCCCCACTGTCAAGACTTTCTTATTAATGGGGGAATGTCTTTTTTAAAAAGAATTTAAATCCATTGGGGTTGTTTTTTTTATCAAGCTGGCTCCCTCTTTTATATGACCTCCTGTCAGGCATTTAAAGATGGCTGTTTGTGCCCAGGTTATACTTCTCGAACCAAGAAAACGATGCAATTGCAAATTTGGATTTAAACTGCATATTTACTTCCATTTCTTTCCAAGGCAGAGGTGCACATTTAGCTTTCAGCATGCATTAATTTATGGCATGTTTGCAAATGTTATAAAAACACTAAAAAAGCTTTGACGAAGATGGCTATTATGTCACTTCCCACCTCTGTCCATCCAAATATTTAAAAAAAAAACTCTAAAGAAGGAGATTCCACCATGCTTTGAGGTCAATTTCACTAACAGCTTTTGTAGTCAATAAGTCCTTCCTAATGTTTAGGTGGAATCTCTTTTCTTGTAATTTGAATTTATTGCTCCGTGTCCTCGTCTCTAGGGCAGCAGAAAACAAGCTTGCTCCCTCTTCTGTAGAGCATGCCTTTAGATATTTAAAGCTGACTATCATGTCACCTCTTGGTCTTTTTTTCTCCAGGCTAAACCCACCCAGCTCCCTTAGTCATTCCTCAAAAGGGCTTGGTTTCCAGGATTCCATCTTGGTTGCCCTCCTTCCAGCTTCTCCATATCCTTTCTGGGAGATTCACCCATATTTCCAGGATGATGGGTTTTAGGACAACCAGACTGGGCATGATATCAGAATTGACCCATTTCTCCATTCTTTGGGGAACAAAAAGCTGTCATGGCTAATAGCCACATCTCATAGAGTCACAGAGCCATAGAATCATACGGTTGGAAGAGACCCCAGGGGCCATCCAGCCCAACCCCTTGAACCCACATCCAAGTCCTCCCTCTGACAAATAGCCATCCAGCCTCTGTTTAAAGACCTCCAAAGGAGGAGGAGACCCCACCACACCCCATATTCCACTGCTGGACAGCTCTGACCATTCAGGTGGAATCTCCTTTCCCGCAGTTTGAATCCGTTGCTCCATGTCCTAGTCTCCAGAGCAGCAGAAAACAAACTTGCTCCACCTTCAACATGACATCCCTGCAAATATTTAAACATGGCTATTATGTCCCCTCTCAACCTTCTTTTAGTCAGACTAAATACACGCAGCTCCCTCAGCTGCTCCTCGTAGGGCTTCATGGCTTCCAGACCCTCCTCTGGACACCTTCCAGCTTGTCCATATCCCTCCTGAACTGAGATTCAGAACTGGACACAGGATTCCTCCGGATGAGGTCTAACCAAAGCAGAATAAAGTGGTATTATTACTTCCTTTGAACTTAAAACTATACTCCTGTTGATGCAACTCATAATCGCATTGGCTTTTTTAGCTGGTGCATCACACTGCTGGCTCACATTCAGCTTGTGGCTTGCCAAGGCCCCTAGATCCCTTTCACACAGATAGTTTTCAAGCCAGGTTATGTGTGCATTTCATTTTTCTTCCTATAAGTCCATTCAAGATTGGTAGTAAATGTCACCATAGTGTAGTAGTTTGAGCACTGGACAGCAACCCTGACGACCAGGGTTGGAACTGGCCCTGGAAAACTCACCTTGGGCATGTCACACACTCTCAGCCCCAGAAAAGCCCATGATAAATTCGCTTTAGGGTCACCACGAGTCTGAAACAACTTGAAGACACACAACAACAACTCTGGGGTAGGATTAAACAAAGGTTTAGCCTGCGACAAACAAGACTGCAGCTTAAAGTTCCAATGTGATGTGTTATTATGTATTTTCGAGTCATTTCTGATTTATGGCAAGGTTTTAATAGCAACATTTGTTCAGAGGGGGTTTGTCATTACTTTCTTCTAAGGCTGAGAGAGTGTGACTAGGTAATGACTTGGACGCACACAACAACAGCAAGGCTGGTGGTCATCGGTGCTAATCTTTCCCACTGCCGAACAGGTAAAAGGGTTTTCTTGAAACCTCTTGTTGGTACCGTCAGCGCTTCAAATCCACAGATTCTGTATCCACGGGTTCAACCAATCACACATATTTTTAAAAAATCCAAAATGATTTGGTCGCTTTGGACAAAATGATGCAATTGCAAATTTGGATTTAAGTTGCATATTTACTTCGTCATTTTATAAGAGATACAGTTTTGTACACCATTGTACGAAATAGGACTTGAGCATCCATGAATTTTGGTACGGAGGGGGCATCCTGGAACCAAGCCCTAGCAGATAGCAAGGGTCTGCTGTGTTATTTTGCCAGTCTCAGGCTCTAGTTTATAATTGGCATGGAGTGCCACCTTGTGGTAACATTTAGGACATCTTCCACCTACGGCAACAGTCTGTCTACCTTTTCACAAGAGCCTGGAAATGTGACTTTTCAGGACTACCACTCCCAAAATCCCCACCACCAACACGACCACTGAGACCCAGAGGTTTGCACAGTTCATGCTGGCAAAGACTTCTGTGACACTCAGAAGTTTGCACACCTCTCACTGACAAAGACTTCTGTGACACACAAAAGCTTGCGCACTTCCACACTGAAAAAATGGATCCTACCCCTCTCAAAAAAAGATTTTGCAAAAATTAATCCAGTGACTGTCTCATTGTTGAGGGGATTGAAATGTTCCTTTTGCTGACCCCCTGCTTTGTGAGAGGCTGAAAGAATGACACTAGATGTATAGGAACATTCACAAGCCATTCCCAGAACCTGAAATACTAGTTATTTAAAAGTAATTAGATGTTCTCATGGCACTGAAGTCCCCCAAAGTAGTTACTGATGTAGTTACCATTTAAAACAATAAGTGTTCTTGATGTAGTTACTGATGTAGTTACCATTTAAAACAATAAGCATTCCTCAAAAGTAAGTAATTGCTTTTTAAAAAATCTACGTGAATGGTATAAGCTCACTGCCTTTCTGGGGGTTGCAATCCAACACATCTGGAAGGCCTCAGGTTGAGGAAAGCTGTTCATCTTTGTTGTTTTGGTTGGCAAGGCCACAGAGCAGGGACTCATTCCTGGAGACGTCAGTCATCCTCGTCTGAGGACAGCTGATAGATCTCTGTTTTTGCAAGTGGCAGATGGACGTTGTGGTCCCTCCCCACAGACCAGAATTACTTAACATTCTCACCTTCCGCTGTAGGATTGTGTGTCAAGCAGAAAGCCCAGAGATGTAACAGGAAAACTCCTCCTGAAGCCTTTGATGATTTAATCCATTTATCACCGCAGCATGCCTTCTTACACTGTTTGGCGGATTTTTCGTCCAGAGTTTATGCTCTAGCAATACGATTATCACAGTGGCTGCTGGTGTTTAATCTTCCAGCGTCTCTCTCCCAGGCTCCCAAATTCCACCAGTCCAGAAAAAGAGAGAAAAGGAAACCAGGGACAGGATCCGTACATTTGAGAATCGAGCCCCACCATTGTTGTCTCTGTCCCAAGTGTCAAACAGCAGCTCTTCCTCAAAGCTGAAGAACCTCACTGCGTTCAAAGTGAGTGGTCTGTGTTTTCCTCTACCCTCCCCAACCCCCTTTCCTTCTGTGTCATGGTAGCTCCAGTCAGAGCATGCAGCCCTTTCAAAACCCACCTCTAGTCGTCCTTTCCCTTCACCAGCCACTGCTTGGCCAGCTAAGGATAACTCCCAGCCCCATTTCTCATCACCACCAACCCTCTCCTGATGCCCCCACACACACCCAAGGAAGGAGATGGGTGGGAGAGAGGAAGCGCATGGCGACCATGCCAATCCAGCACCTTTCCCTCTCCTTTCCCTGGTCTGATTTGCACCCTGGCTGCCTGCTCTCACCGCCATGCCTCGGCCCTCTTCCCGGAGACACATGCACACATTCTGAAATTTGTGGATTTTCCACTTTTGCAGGAGTCCAGTGCCCCAACTCTCACAAATGTGGAGAGCTGGCTGTACTATTAAAACCCAGATAGATAACAGTTTAAAAATAGATTCAATTCAAAACATGGATTTAATTATAAAAAATTACATTTAAATAAAAACATACAGGATGAAAAAAACGCCACATCACCATAAGTATTAGAGTTCAGCATCTCCGATAAATGAATTTTAAATTTCATACTAAAACCAGAAGTGGATTCACAGGACGACGGGCATCATAGCCACCAGCTTCCCCCTGAATAAATGCAAACAGGTGGATTTAATGACACAGTCACACACACTGACACACCAGGCTAACCCAAGACATTTTGCTGCCCAAGGCAAACGGATTCCCATATCAAGAATTGTAACACCTGAGGTCCTCCAACTTATTTCTAGCATGTGAGGCGGAAAGTTCCAGGGCTTCTTTCCAGTGCCGACAGGAAAAATACAGTCATAAAGTAAATAGTGATGAATTACCTGAGCTTTCACAATTCTCAAAATTTGCCGTCCAAGGTAGCTGCCTCCCCATGCCTAGTGATAGGACTGGCCCAGTCTCAGTCTCTCACACACGTATACAAACACACACACATCATAATTAGTTCTGTTGGTTCTCCAAGGAGCAGAACAAGAAAAACACAAACATCACAGCTGGAAAATACTTTTATTAGGACAAACCAGATGTTTCAAAAGGTTCTCTAGCTGGGAATTCTAAGTCCCTCCTCAAACTACAAATCCCAGAATGCCACAGGATGGAACCATGGCAGTTAAAGTGATATGGAAGTGCTACAATATTGCAATGTAGAAAAAAACTACACACGTACAAATCTTATTGCTTAGTTCCACTAGACGAGATCAATTGGGAAAATAAATTGTTGAACTGCAAATCCCACAGATTTACTGGGCGTACTCTCATTGGATTCAGGATGTGATCAGTTTAGGAGACAAAAACAAAGACATTTCATTTTGTGGATCTTTCGAGTTGCAGTGCCATGAAGAAAGTGTCTCATTTGGCAGCAACCTTACTGCTTTTTCGAAAGCTAAAAAAAGTCAGCATTTTAGAAGAAAGCTTTCACTTCTCATCTAGAAGTGGGAAAGAGTTCTTGTGAAAACACACTGACCCAGTTTGCTTGAAGGTACATCTCCGGCTGAACCGTACACAAGGATTGGAGCTATGGTGGGGGTGTTTACAATGAGGGCCCCCATGAGTCCCAACATTTCCAGCCTTGTAGTGTGAGATGCTGGAAATTGTTCACACATAGAACTGCAGGGACTTTAGGGAATCCTGCTCCTTTGCCAAGGAGATTTTCCTGTGTTCCCCAAATTTTGAATGTTGCAGAGAGCAAGACCCCGGAAAATCAGTCATTTACACCTCTGACTCTTTGCACTCTCCGCATTCCCTGGGTCCCTTTGGCTGCCGGCTTTCTTCACTGGCCTAAGCTCTCTCTCTAGATACTCAACTGAAGTTTTATTTCAGTAATTAACTTTTGGGGATGAAAGGAAGGTTTCACTTCAGGGAGCGGAATGCCACGCCCTCATTTCATCTTCACGATGGGGATTTCTTTGTGGAAAAAGCCATGAGTGAGGATGTTTTCATTTTCAAAACAGTACCACCAGGAGGTTTTCAGTTGTTGTTATTTTGCTGCATCCAAAGCTGCAATGCTGTTTCCAATTTATGTATTAGCAGAAAACCAGCTTCTGAGAATAAAGCATTCTTAGAATAAAGCTTCTTAGAATAAAGCATTCCCAGATGGCACACAGACAGGCACAGTGCTTCCTAGCTGGGCTTTTCCTCTGATGCACTCAAGATGGCTGGACAGGGCTTTCCCCCTCCCCACTTTATCCTCACAACAACAACCCTGAAAGGTAGGTTAGGCTGAGTTTGAGAGTCCCCAAGGTGGTTCAATAGAAGGAACTTGAATCTCGGTCTTCGTTCCAGTGCTCTAACCACAATGCCACCATTGGTTAGGATTGCCT